>JANTFE010011995.1:0-11810 GCA_027562315.1 Costus pulverulentus | reverse complement strand
CATGCAGCCGATCCCTTGAAACCCTTGCTTCCGCTTAAAAAATTAAAGATGCGCCATCCATAGGGTTTCACCCCCTTGCGCTCCCCCTTGAAGGGGACTCTACAGATAATAACCCAAGGCCTCAAACATTAGCCTTAAGGGCATACCCCAACATTAGGTTGTAGCAAAGAATGTCCCTAACCATATAGAATGGCCAATGACCTCAAGGCAAGGGATCAATGCATCTCCTATCACTTGTGAGGGTAACTCATGACACCAAATCATTGCCTCATAGCGGGTCGGTCCAGTATATCCACCACTGATATACCCATATGTCTGCGTAAGCTCCTCGTACCTAACCAGCCCATATACCAGAGTTGTTCCATATCCACTCTGGTACAGCGACTGGGGACGATTATTTGAGCACAGATCCAATCTCTCTCTAGGGACATTATTATGTAAGTACATAATCGTAGAAGTAGACAAACATTGATAATGACAATGCCAAAATGATATATAAATATTAAAGTCAAGTAGTACAATAATGGACCAAAACTAGGTCCTAGGGCATATACACCAACAATCTCCCACTTGCATTAAGACATAGAGGTTGAGGAATCTCAACCCCATATCTCTAGCGTGACAGTCATGCTTTTGCTGCGCCAAAGCCTTGGTCAATGGGTCTGCCAGATTGTTCTCTGTGTCAACTCTGCTAATCTTGATATCACCTCTGTCTATGATCTCTCTGATCAGGTGAAATCTCCTGAGTATATGTTTGGATCTCTGATGAGACCGTGGTTCTTTGGCTTGTGCAATTGCTCCATTGTTATCAAAGTAGATTTCAATGGGATCCACTACACTAGGAACCACCTGAAGATCAGAAGTAAACTTCCTTATCCAAACAACTTCTTTGGCTGCCTCAGAAGCGGCCACATACTCAGCCTCGGTTGTAGAATCAGCGATGGTGGAATGCTTGAAGCTCTTCCAGCATAGAGCGCCTCCATTCATCTTGAACACATAGCCGGCCTGCGATCTGAACTCGTCAGGGTCAAACTAGAAAGACGCATCAGTATAGCCCTGCATACTGAGCTCTTCCTATCCCCCATAGACCAAGAACAGATCCTTAGTTCTTCTTAGATACTTAAGGATGTTCTTTACAGCCACCCAATGCTACACTCCAAGATTGGATTGGTATCGGCTGGTTATGCTCACAGCATAAGCCACATATGATCTAGCACATAACATTGCATACATGATCGATCCTACTGCCGAAGCATAGGGCACTCGACTCATGTCATCCCTCTCAGCCTGTGTGGTGGGACACTAGCTCTTTGAGAGAGTAAGGCCATGTCTCACTGGAAGGTACCATTTCTTGGATTGCTCTAAGTTGAACCTCTCCAGGACCTTATCAAGTAAGTACTTTGACTAAGGGCTAGGAGTCTCTTAAATCTATCCTTGTAGATCCTCACGCCTAGGATATAGGCGGCCTCCCTTAAGTCCTTCATCTCAAAACACTTCCCTAACCATGTCTTCACAGCTTGAAGACTAGGGATGTCATTCCTGATGAGTAGTATGTCATCGATATACAAGACCAAAAAGGTCACCAAGCTCCCACTGAATTTTCTGTATACACAGGTGTCATCTTCGCTTTTGATAAAGTCATAATCTCTCACAGCGTCATCAAATCGAAGATTCCAACTTCGAGATGCTTGCTTTAATCCATAGATGGATCTCTTTAGCCTGCAGACCATATTGGCTTCTGCAGGATGGATGAAGCCATCAGGTTGTGTCATATACACATCCTCAGTTAGTTTTCTATTAAGCAAAGCTATCTTTACATCCATCTGCCATATCTCATAATCATGATATGTAGCTATAGCTAGCAGAATGCTAATGGATTTGAACATAGCAACTGGCGAAAAGGTTTCATCATAGTCCACCCCATGGACTTGCTTGAATCCCTTAGCCACTAGTCTACCTTTATAGGTAACCACGTTGCCATCCATGTCAGTCTTCTTCTTGAAGACCCATTTACACCCTATGGGTTTTACCCCATCAGGTAACTCAACCAAATCCCAGATATGGTAAGCTGACATGGAATCCATTTCGGATCTCATGGCGTCAAGCCATCTCTCGGAGTCCGGTCCACTGACCGCCTCATCATAAGTCTTGGGTTCATCCTCAATGATGAATATCCCGTCGTGTTGGGTCGGCAATGACCCATACCTCTCAGGTGCACGACGAATCCTCCCAGACCTACATGGGGCCGGTGTCTGAGCCTCAGGTTGCCCATCATCCGGTGCAGGTGGCTCAGTTTCCATCTCTGTGTCTTATGGTTGCACTTGGACCTCGTCCAAGTCAAACTTCCTCCCACTAACTTCTTTCATGAAAAATTCTTTCTCTAGAATGACAGCACTCCGAGCAACAAAACTTTGTTCTCGATGGGCACATAGAAGTAGTAACCCTCAGTTTCCTTAGGGTACCCCACAAACACGCATTTATCAGATCTAGGTTCTAGCTTGCTAGAATCCTGACATTTAACATAAGCCTCACATCCCCAGATCCTGATAAAAGTGAGATTAGGGCGTCTCCCACTCCATACCTCGTATGGAATCTTTGAGACACTCTTAGATGGAACATTATTCAGTATTACAGAACCTATCTCTAGTGCATATCCCCATAATGAAGGAGGTAGAGTTGCATGACTCATCTTACATCAAACCATGTCCAACAATGTTCGATTTCTCATTTCAGACACACCATTCCATTGGGGTGTTCCAGGAGGAATGAGTTGGGATAAAATCCCACACTCTCACAGATAGTCAAGAAACTCACCACTCAGGTACTCTCCACCACAACCTGATCGAAGAGCCTTAATGGATCTCCCAAGTTGGTTCTCTACTTCATGTCTGAACTCTTTGAATTTCTCAAACGATTCAGACTTATGTCTCATTAGGTAGACATAACCATATCTACTGAAATCATTAGTAAATGTGATGAAGTAGTTGTGGCCTCCTCTGGCTTGCTTATTGAATGGCTCACACACATCGCTATGTATGAGATCCAACAAACCTCCTACCCTCTCACCAATTTTGGTGAAGGGTGCCTTTGTCATTTTCCCTAATAAACAAGGCTCGCATGTATCAAATTCCTCCAAGGAACTTGAATCTATCAACCCATTTGCATGGAGTTGTTGAATGCGATTCTTTATATGGGCTAATCGACAATGTCATAGGAAAGCACCAACTGAATCATTCAGTTTGGTCCTTTTATTATTTATGTTACAAATAGAGTAATCCATGTCTAACATATATAGACCATTGCACAAAGTTCCCTTCCCATATAACATATTTGCAAATGAAAAAGAACAAGAGTTCTTATTTATTTCAAACTTAAATCCTTTCTTTGCCAAGCAAGGAATGGATACAATGTTCTTAGTAAGCGAAGGTACATAATAGCAATTATCTAACTCTAACTGAAGTCCAGATGGCAGGGAAAGAGTCAAAATTCCTACAGCAACAGCAGCAACCTGTGCCCCGTTTCCAACTCGTAGGTCAATCTCTCCAGCCCGCACCGATCCACTTTTCTTGAGCCCCTGCATATTTGTACAAGGAGCTCCACATGTGGTATCCAACACCCATGTCATAGAAGTAGAAAGGTTGACTTCTGTAACATAAATACCTAATTATGAAGACGAATCCTTGCCTCTCTTCTTCTCATCCTGAAGTCGCAACATGTCCTTCAACATGTGAGGTGGCCCTCCGCATGAATAGCACTTATTGTTCCAAATCCATTCCATCTTTAATTTCAGTTCCTTGGTCAAGCCTTTCGGCTCAACACACTGAATGTCAACTTTAGGTGGATTGAGCCTAACCAATTCATTAAAGAGTTGTCTTAGATTAGTAATAATCTCAGAGGCACTCTTCAATTCATATTGCCCTTGAATCTTGGGCGACATGTTGGTTAGCATCAATTGTGCAACCTCCAAAGTGTCAGCCTGATGCTTATCATAAATATCTTTCTCAGCTGCTAGGGCCGAGCACGGAAGTGGGTCAGGAATAGGCTACTCAAGGACGTAGAGCTTCCTCTCGAGCTTGAGCACAATTCTCAAGTTCATATACCAATCCATCATGTTGGATCCAACCAACTTGTCTTTCTCAAGGATAGATCGTAGTGACCAACCACTATTGTTTGTTGCCATTGTTCTACAACAGTCAAGAAATAGCAGATTAGTACTATTTCAAATCATTTAAACTGGACTTATTTTAAATGATTATGGCTCCCACTATTTTAATCGAATTGACAACCCATAAAGTCAATTGGGAAGTTTAAGACTTCCTAGTGAGATGGGATCCTTATTCCACATGAGGCTTTGCGTTCCACGAGGGTGGGATGAGATGCAGAAAGTGACCCATGCATCCTAAGGTGGGCACGCCGGCCGATTGCTCCAAGCAATTGCCCTTATTGAGACAATATAGGCATTTCATGTCCAACGAGGGGTGGATACAGCATGAAACCCTAACCTCTCAACAATGCCTCTAGACTTTCATCATGTGCCCAGCACATATGAACTTCTAGTCAAGTCCATTCCTAACTGTTATGCCCAGGGTCAACGAGTTTCCTTGCGAAGGCGCGTCTAGGCTAAAACTAGACTGGGGAAACCATTGCCACCATGCACTTTCTAAAGATATGTGGGTGTGTCCCACGAGGGTGGGAAACAGTTCACAACACCACTGATCGATAGCTTAGTGAGGGCTATGCATTAGAAGGCTGATAGACTTGATATTTGTTTGTGAGGGTTTTTGTGGTCTCATCAGTTTTATCTTATGTCTAGCATTACAGGCATGCAATCCTATAGTGATAACATAACAATAAAAACAACTCAGGAATGCTTTAGCAGATATGTATGAAAACAGTAAAAGAATGATGTGATCATAGCCTATTCAAGACATTGAACCAGCCCATGCCAAAAGGAGGTTCAACCCTTGACCTAGGATTCAAGCCCTAAAGACAAGACCTAACCTAGCTGACCTCTAATTTGAGCTTCAAGTTTGGCTCCAAGGTCCTTCTCACCATGGTTTAGCTCTCAAACCCTAGAGGTGTCCCTCATGGGTTCGGCCAATGCCATGGGTCTTTCTCCATAGATGATGCGCCACCATGCAAGGAGCCAAGATAGCTAGCTCTCAAACCCTAGGGTTCGGCCATGCCATCTTGCGCTTCTATGCATGCGCCATCAAGCAAGAGTGCTCCAAGCGCCAATGCTTCAAGTGATGTGCGCCACCCTAATCTTCTTCTTATTTAAAATAAAAGAAAAGCGGCACACAGGCCTCACAAGAGTACATCACAGGCATACAAAAGGGGCTTGACTCATGATCACAACATTATGCACAAGCTAGGTATCTACACATGCAGTTCTACATGCTCATGAAAAACATAAAATCTGAAATTTTAATTTTTCATAAAACTAGCCTCTTTTCCTCATCTTCTTTTCACAAATCTCTTGGTTATTCGCAATTAATTTTCATGATGATTTCAAAGATCCTATCGGCTAGTAATTTTATTAGATCAAGAGACCCGGCCAGTCTGAAGACACAATGCCCATCCTACTTGACAAAATCACGTGCGCCTTTGATCCTTAAATCATACAAGAAAAATAACCCAAAAATCCAAAAGAGATTGAAAAAATGATAAAAACAAGAAACCCTAATTTTTCCTACTTTAGAAAAATCGTTTGCCATGTGATCAAGCAATTTGCGAAAATTGAGATATGGCATGTGAGCATGGAAAAGCATGAAAATACATCGTTCGAGTCTCGCAAGTCGCTCTGATACCACTGTTGGGAAACCCCGGGGGATATTCTACAAATTTTTCAAAAACAAATACAATGCACAGTGGAATAATATCCCCGAAACAGACCGATACCAAAAACCCAATGAAGATTGCATGCGAGAGAGTCGACACGATGAGATAGATGATACCTGAGCAAGGCGAGGCTGATGTCGTAGTAGGCACCCAAGCATGCGCCCTCTACAGTCTCACACACACGGATCACCTCGAGTCCTCTTCTTCCACGCCCGATGCTAGCCTCAGGAAGAAGATCCAAGCCTTGTACACCTTCTTCAAGTTGCGCCACCCTCCAAGAGTATGCGCCAAGGATGAAGAAGGATGGAGAAGAGGAAAGCCGCCAATGTCTCAAGTCCTTCTTGCGCCACGAGAAGAAGGAGAGGAAGTAGAGCACTTGCGGCTAGGGTTTGATGGAAGATGTGCCAATCCCTTGCACTTTCGCCCCTTGATGTTGCTCACGCCTTCTTGAAGTTGTGTGTCCAAGAGAGGGGCGCCTAGGGGTCTTATTTATAGCAAGGACAGGCGGTTTATGGATGGCTACAATTAAGCCAAGTGGGCGGCTAGGAGAAGAAGTAGGAAATTAAATTATTTTAATAATTAATCAAGTCCTAATCCAATTAGGACTCTAATTAATTACTTAAATAATTAAGTCCTAATCCAATTAGGACTCTAATAATTACTTAAATAGACAGCCCTATTAAATAGGACTCCAATTAATTATTTAAATAATTAATTAATTAGCCCACAAATGATTAAATCAACTTAGATTAACCATATGTGTCATAGGCGCCAACCCTAGTCTAACTAGGGTTAAACATGCGCGTACACATTCTTCTCCTTAAGCCCATTTAACTTATTAACAAGCCCAATTATAGAATGGGCCCAGCCCAAGGTCCATTATGCATGTTAATCAACCCATTGGATCTAATCCAATTTAACCCAAGGTCAAACTAGGTTAACCATGGTTAGTTTGGTCAATATGCCAAAAATGGAAGTTGGCCCTAAAAAGTTTCTTCCATCTCATCAGGCCCATCGGCGCTGATGAAATCTCCCAAATAGATCTCGGTCATCCAATAACTCGATCATAAGGCTTCTTGATCAATACGAGAACTCGAGTATCAAGGTGTGTGACCCTGTAGGTTCCTCTGACGTTGGCAGTGCTCACCTAAGGTCACCACAAGCAGTGAGCAGCACCTAGCAGTTCATTGCTGCTACCCAAGCCATCGGAATGGATATCGACATCGACATCCCCATCATCGCAATCAAGTACAGATGTATTATAGTCTCTTTGCCGAACTGATATCCGATTGGACAAGTGTGTGACCACTTGTTTTCATCTAATCTCATGGTTATGACTAAATCAGGTCTCACCTGGGTATGGCCATACACTTTCAGTCTTAGAAACATACAGGAGCTCCAAGGATATCATGCTTCCCTCAAGAAGGGGCAAATCTTATATCTGTCTATTGACCTTCTCCTATGGGTCGTGACATGCTCAATGACCAGCATTATTACCCCCGAACTATGGTGAGGTGTTAGGTTGTATCAAAGCATGTCCCTAACCATATAGAATGGCCAATGACCTCAAGTCAAGGGATCAATGCATCTCCTATCACTTGTGAGGGTAACTCGTGACACCAAATCATTGCCTCACAGTGGGTCGGTCGAGTATATCCGCCACTGATATACCCATATACCAATCGTTAGCACCTCGTACCTAAACAGCCCATATACCAGTCTCACAAGTACCAGAGTTGTCCCATATCCACTCTGGTACATCGACTGGGGACGATCATTTGAGCACAGATCCAATCTGTCTCTAGAGACATTATTATGTAAGTACATAATAACAGATGTAGACAAACATTGATAATGACAATGCCAGAATTATATATAAATATCAAAGTCAAGTAGTACAATAATGGACCAAAACTAGGTCCTAGGGCATATACACCAACACTGACCGCCTCATCATAAGTCTTGGGTTCATCCTCAATGATGAATATCCAGTCGTGTTGGGTCGGCAGCGACCCATACCTCTCAGGTACACGACGAATCCTCCCAGACCTACGTGGGGCCTGTGTCTGAGCCTTAGGTTGCCCATCATCCGATGCAGGTGGCTCAGGTTCCATCTCTATATTTTGTGGTTGCTCTTGGACCTCGTCGAAGTCAAATTTCCTCCCACTAACTTCTTTCATGAGAAACTCTTTCTCTAGAAAGACAGCATTTCGAGCAACAAATACTTTGTTCTCAGTGGGATTATAGAAGTAGTAACCCTTAGTTTCCTTAGGGTACCCCACAAGTATACACATATCAGATATGGTTCTAGCTTGGTAGAATCCTGACGCTTGACATAAGTCTCACATCCCCAGATCTTGATAAAAGATAAATTATGGCGTCTCTCACTCCATACCTCATATGGTATTTTGGAGACACTTTTAGATGGAACGTTATTCAGTATTAGAGAAGCTGTATTAAGCGCATGTCCCCAGAATGAGGGAGGTAGAGTTGCATGACTCATCATACATCGAACCATGTCCAACAAACTTTGATTTCTCCTTTCAGACACACCATTCCATTGGGGTGCTCCAGGAGGAGTGAGTTGGGATAAAATCCCACACTCTCTCAGATAGTCAAGAAACTCACCACTCAGGTACTCTCCACCACGATCTGATCGAAGAGCCTTAATGGATCTACCAAGTTGGTTCTCTACTTCATGTCTGAACTCTTTGAATTTCTCAAACGATTCAGACTTATGTCTCATTGGGTAGACATGACCACATCTACTGAAATCATCAATAAATGTGATGAAGTAGTTGTGGCCTCCTCTAGCTTGCTTATTGAATGGCCTACACACATCGCTATGTATGAGATCCAACAAACCTGCTACCCTTTCACCAGTCTTGGTGAAAGGCGCCTTTGTCATTTTCCCTAACAAACAAAGCTCACATGTATCAAATTCCTCCAAGGAACTTGAACCTAACAACCCATTTGCATGGAGTTGTTGAATGTGATTCTTGTTTATATGGGCTAATCGACAATGCCATAGAAAAGCACCAACTGAACTACTCAGTTTGGTCCTTTTATTATTTATGTTACAAATAGAGCTATCCATGTCCAAGACATATAAACCATTGCATAAAGTACCCTTCCCATATAACACATTTGCAAATGAAAAAGACCAAGAGTTCTTATTTATTTCAAAATTAAATCCCTTCTTTGCTAAGCAAGGAATGGATACAATGTTCTTAGTAAGCGAAGGTACATAATAGCAACTATCTAGCTCTAACAGAAGTCCAAAAGGCAGGGAGAG
Organism: Costus pulverulentus; assembly: GCA_027562315.1. Classification (NCBI taxonomy): domain Eukaryota; kingdom Viridiplantae; phylum Streptophyta; class Magnoliopsida; order Zingiberales; family Costaceae; genus Costus; species Costus pulverulentus. The sequence continues at coordinate 2,674 of JANTFE010011995.1, read as the reverse complement.
AGTCAAAACTCCTACAGCAACAGCAGCAACCTGTGCCCCGTTTCCAACCCGTAGGTCAATCTCTCCAGGTCGCACCGATCTACTTTTTTTGTGCTCCTGCATATTTGTACAAATATGAGCAATGACAGTGCTAGGATAACTCATCTATCAACTAGATGTGATACACATATCCCAATGGACCATCCTGAGGTCCTAGGACATAAACACTAACAATCTCCCACTTGCACTAGGACCATGCATTGAGCAACCTTAATACCGTGTCCTAACCACAACCTGTCACGCTCCTGCTGCGCCAGAGCATCGGTCTATGGACCTATAACGATTGTATCAGTGTTCATATCTGCTATATATCAAGTACCTCTGTCCCCAAGACAAGGTATAAGCATCTGAGTATGCCTGCGAGGTTCAACAAAGAACTCCCACTACTTCCTAAAAGCACTTGCATACTCTGCTTTCAAGTAGCCTGCTCTGAAGCTCCTAAAGCTTCCAGCACCACTACAGGAATAGCTAGACTATCATTGGTCTGACTGGAACAAGCTGCCAAGTGGATCCACTGAGCTTTTCCTGTCATCACTGACCAAGAACCACCTTTTAGTTCTGCATAGAACTAAAGTGTGTTCTTCATTCCTTATCTAGTGCCATACACCAGGATTGGACCTAGTATCGATTGGTTATGCTCTCAGCATAAACCTCATCTGGTCTATAACATACCATCATCGATGTATGTTATCTGACTTAGCACTTAGAGTTTCTTTGACTTATCAAAAAAAACTCTCACACCTACCCCATAGGTGATGTTCACTAAGTCATTCATCACAAGACATTTCTCAATCATCTATTCACCAAGTGAAGGATCAGGATATCGTCTTTGATGATCTGTATGTCCCCAACATACAAGACTAGAGATGTCATCAAGCTCCCACTAAACTTAGGTACTATAAGGTGAAGATTCTTTGTCCAAGTTAGGAGTTACCCATAACACTGACACACATGAATCGATTCAGCCTTTTTCCCATACTTTCTGAACCTAGGTTTCCCCACAACCTATATACAAGGCTCAGATTCCATCTTTGACCATCTGTGCTAGGTGGCTGACCTTGGACTGCATCCAAGTCATAATTTCCTCCCACTTGCTATTTTCAAGGTAATACATTTCCTAGAAAGCTAGCATCAAGAGCAACAATCACTTGTTCTCCTATGGGTCTATGGAAATTAGTATCCCTAAGTCAATTTAGGATACTTCACTTACACTTATCAGATCTTGATTCTATGTCACTAGATTCAGACGTATGACCCCCAAAGTCTCACATCTATAGATCCTGATAATTAGTCATGTCATCTCCATACCTGGAGATACATTTAAGATAAAATAGTTCAGTGTTGAAGAAACTATCAGCATACCTCAGTAGAGATATGGATGACTTTCAATTCCTCCCACTAGAACCACCTGCCAAGGTGTTCTTCAGGAGTTATGAGCTATGAGCAAATCTCATACTCACTATGATAGTCACTTGTGGCTCAAGTACTCTTCATCCAACCTGGACTGAAGATCACTTATGAATTTTGATAAGCTAGTTCCATAAATATTTTGGTAATCACGAATTCCTATCTTTTGACCTTTTAGTCCACTTCACCTCACTTGGTGAAAAATATTTATCAGCAAACTAGTCTTTTGCCCATCTACAACATCTCGAAAGAGGTTAAGATAGTCAATCTCCTAGAAGGAGTTCGAATCCAAGAATTCGTGTGCATGAAGTCAGTGGATGCATTACTTGTTTATGATAAAATGTCTGGGTTAGAAGATTGGCATTCAATTTGAACCACTTATTTAATTCAAGTTATTTTATTACCTCATTATTTTTGCACAATGTAATGACAAAAGATTTGCAAATGAAAAGAATAATAAATTCCTTTCTTCCAAATATCTCTATTCCCAAGGAATAGATACAATGTCAATTACATGTTTGCAAAAATAAAACAATCCTATCAATGATAAAAGAAAAAAATAGCTCGGCAGCATCAATGCTCCAGCAGGATCTTCTTACTGTCATCCATGTCCTATTTCTCTGGAGCTCCTGCATATTTTTGCAAATATCAGTCTCACCATGCAGTATAGAATACCCATGTACGGAAATAAACAATATAGGATTTGGTAATAAAATTACCTGAGCCTGAAGACGAAGGGTTACTTCTCTTCATCTCTTTCTGAGGATGCTTGCAGTCTTTACGCCAATGGCCCTCCTGGCCACAGTTGAAGCACTTGTTCTCCCTCACCCTGCCTTTCTTCAGTGCCTTGGCCTTGGACTTGTCCTTACCCTTTTTCCGCTTCTTACTATCCTTGGAGATTGTAAGAACGGACATGGGTTTGGACCTGACCATTTCCTTCTCAGTTGATTCTAGCAGTTTAAGCAGCTCCTCATGAGTACAAGCAATTTTGTTCATATTGAAGTTAATGATAAAAGAGCTATAACTCGGGGGCAGCGACTACAGGATAAGGTCCGTACCCACTGTTGGGGTATGCCCTTAAGGCTAATGTTTGAGGCCTTGGGATTCTTTCAGTATCATATATAAACTCTTATGTTTATAAAGGCAATGGTTGTTATTCAGTTCGTTACATTGTCTGCTGCAATAAGTGTGCTTCTGAATAATGTCTCAATGCTGTTCAGCTTGGCTG
>JANTFE010011988.1:7377-23117 GCA_027562315.1 Costus pulverulentus | reverse complement strand
GGCACCTTCATCCTAACAAGCAATAAAGGTACTAACCCTAACACATCCTTGTGTCTTCTCCCTCGCATGGATCCTTGGAACCGGAATGTGTTTCGGGTGTAATGCTTCATCCGCTGCGTCCTGGGACTGCAAAATTTTAAATTACACCCGGCATTCCCTAACAATACTTGGTAGACCTTTCTTGCCTACATCTGGAGCACTCATTGATGTAAAAAAGGGAAAATTGACTTTTGAAGTTTGTGGTGATATAATCGAATTTGATTTGACTGTTTCTTTAAAAAGAGCATCACACACAGGAACATGTTGTAGCATAGACATATTTGATGATGAAGTTGTTTGTGACATGCATAATTTGTTTGATGAACCTTCTGACTTTGAAATTGACACACTTTCTGAGTGTGCTAATAAAGAATTTCAGGAAAGGGCAGTGAAGAAGAAAAGAAAGAGACGAAAGAGGAGAGGAATATCAAAATTACCTGAAGAAGTAAAAAGGCTTATAAATAAATTTGGATACTGTTTCAAGTTTAAGCCTTATGTTCTTAAGAGCCCTGAACGAGACATAGAGAAATCAGGATGGCCACCAAAGACACAACCACGATCAAATGTAAGTGTTAAACGGTCAAGCTAATGACCATAAATTAGCGCTTCTTGGGAGGCAACCCAAGCAAAACTTTTTCTTTTTCTTTGATTTTGGTTTGTTTTCGCTTAGGTTTACTTTGTTTAGAGTTAACCCTTCCTTTTCTAATTTTTTGTGATTTTTTTGAGATTTTTTTTGAATTTTGATTATAAAATACGGTAGTACCATATTTGCTCGATGAACTCTCATGGTACCGTATTGCCAAACATTTTTGAACAGAAATTTTTTTTGGTTTTACGACACTACCATGGTCGCTTTCATGGTACCGTATTTCTGGCCATTTTAGAACAGAAAGTTTTTTTGGTTTTACGGCACTGCCATGGATTCTTGCACGGTACCGTAATCTAGAGGAATTTTGGACAAAATTTTTTTCGAAATTACGGCGGTACCGTATTTTCACACGGTGCTGTATTTTCTACGTTTACCCATACAGAACCTGTAGCCAAAATACGGCCCTGCCGTATTCATTATACGGTGCCGTAATTCCACCCGACCCCACGTATTCACGTGCCATATTTAGGGTTCGGCGCACTGTTCTTAGGGTTTCTTCTCCCGATTTCGCGCTGACTTTCTGTTTTTCCTCAAGCATTCACTTCCCAAACCTTCGTGTGATCTTTCCCCTCATCTTTCATCCGATTCCAAGCAAAAATCATGACGATTTCGAGCTCGATCACGATTATTTCCGGGTCACTGCACTGTTTTCCGCCGAGATTTCGCTTCTTCCGATTCCTCTCATCCAAGCGTAGATTTGCTTGCTTCCAGGTTCAGAAACCTTCGTGGGAGAAAGGAGATCACATTCCAAAAGGATCTGAAGCTCGATCTCAACTCAGAAATCCAGATTCTAAGCTTCAAAACCAGCCTGTTTTCCAGCCGCACGATTTTGGTAACGCAAGTTCCTCAAAATTTCCCCTGTTGTTCCTTATTTCTTTTTGCACTATAATATGGCACCTACCAAAAAATTAGAATCAAAGAAGAAAGGAAACGCCCCCGCTAAACCTCAGATGCCACCACCGAATCCCTTTGGCATCGTGTTTAGAGATAAGGAACATGAGCAAAGATATAACATGCTGCTTACTCGACGCATCGTGAAAACAAAATACACTGATACTAGAGCTTTAGAACTCCTTGGAGTGAAGGACGATGTGTTTTGGATGTATGACAAGGTAGGGTTGAGAGAATTTTTTGAGATTACATCTGAAACTTACCTACCTGTTGTTCTAGAAGTTCTAAGCAGCTTAGAGGTCAGTTGGGATGAATACATGGATCACACCACCGAGGGAGAAATCAGATTTAGGATGATGAACGAAGAAAGAATGTTCACATTCATAGAAATTCGACGCATATTCCACTTCCCACGAAAAGGGCAAACAGAACCACCCATTTGATTTATTGAGCATATCTTTTGGGACCAGATTTCCTCAGACAGCAGGTTTTCAGCCTCAACAGCAAGAGCTTCGAAGATCTTGAATCCCTGCATTAAATACGCCCACCGCGTCCTTGCACACACGATATTCGGGCGAGGAGATAGTGATGGTATTGTCACTCACGCTGAATTATTTTTACTCTGGAGTATGCTTCATGGTTACACTGTAGATATAGCTTTCTTTTTCATGAGACACCATAGTAAGGTGTAAAGGGCTAAGAAAGGGGCTATAGTGATAGGAGGTTTCCTTACTCCTATAGCACTACATCTTGGGATTGAACCCTATGGGATGGAGGTTGCTCGAGGCAACTCCAGGATAGATATTGAATCATGCATTGCGATGAAGATGATTCAGCGTGATGGGGACACTTATAATTTAATACTTCAGCTAGGCCTTCCCACATTGCCATTGCCTAACCCCGGACAGACTTCAGTGTAGAACTTTGAAAATTGGAAGCTGTTACCCAGTTGCATGTCTTATGCCACACCTGCGCCCGAGACATCGCTGCCACCACAGCCTACTACTTGGGGTGATGACCCACTTGGTATGGGCATCGACTCCTCGCCACCTAGAGTCACTGAGCCACTACTGCATGGAGCCACCAGATCATCCTCTCAGCATGCAGCCCCAGATCAGCGAGATTGGCAAAGTTACTGAGACCCTGGTTTCCCGACTATCTCCGCTCAGTTATATAGACAGGAGCAGCGTATGGAGAGGATAATGGGAGGCATTGGGAGGATTCATGAGCAGATCGGTCATGTTCACTCAGATGTCGAGGCATTAGGGAACTATATGGAGGACATGGGGAATTTTCTTTATGAACGCTTTGGATATGAAGACCCTAGGAGAGGTGGTATCTACGGCGATGCAGGTGAGGGAGCATCACACAACCCCATGGCTGTTGCCCTGGCTGAAGAAGACGAGGAGGAGACGCAATCGGACTAGGAAGATTTTGTGAGTATCTCGTTCTTAATTTCATGCCACTAATTCATGTTGGTTCTAAACTCATGTAGGGGAGGATGACTTTGCAAACTTCTTGCCTCCTACTGCTACGGATTCTCGTTTTTCTTTGCTATATGATTTCGATATGGTTTTACCGACATATTTAGAAGATTCGCTATGCTTTCTATTCGATTTGGTTGTATATGTGATATTTGATGTTCTGTATTGATGCTATGAGTTCGGTATACCATAAGATTTGTTTGGTATTTACTGGTTGTCGTTGATGCACTTGAGTGGTTTATTTATCTAAGAAAATACTGCCGTTATCATGCCAAAATTTTTCTTGATGATTTACGTATTGAAAAATTGAAATTAGGATTAGACCTATTATGATGAGTTTATTTCTCTAATACATATCTACCTTTTGAAAAATTTTCGTTGATCAATAGATGGAGTTTTGGATGAACATATTATCTGAGGAATTTGATTTTAGAGGGAAGTTACTTCTTTGAATAAAATTAGCATATGAGTGTAATTTTTGAATTGATATTGATAGATTAATTCAGTTGATGTTCATGCTATTTACTATTTGTTGGGAAAAGAGATTCCTTGATCCAAACACAGTGAGAACTCCCCTACTTGGCACTGTGGGAAACCACAGTGGTACCGAAGGATATGGGTTGAAGTAATGAATAAAAGATGCATGTATCTATGTGGGTACATGTCCTGAGAGAAATATATTCACATAAACTCCGCTATCCTTGGTAAACCGTTTCCAATAAGAGGATATGAGTTCTATTGCGTTGGTTATGTGATCAATGCACTCTAATTTTGTCACCGGCAAAAAGGGTGGTAATCGAATTAGAGAGTGTGAAAAAAAAAAGAGAGAGAGAAGAGAGATGATGAATGATGATTATGAGTGGAAAAGATCTTGGAACACCTAATCCTGTAAACAAAAGTTAATGGTTATGAATTGAAAACTAGATAAGGTCTTGAGATTGATATTCCCTTTATGCAAGTTGTGAAGTTTTATTTAACTAAGTAATGAAACTTGAAAATCAAATGCAAAGGATGATATGTCTATTTGAAATTCCATAGAATGGTTAACGAAAGTTTTCATTGGTGATTGTGTTTTAGAAATTTATTAGTCATGAGAAAGTTTTCTCCTTGATCAATTTCTTGATTTTTGCTTGAGGACAAGCAAGGTTTGAGCCTTATGTGTTTGATGACTCTAGATTTCATAGTATTTTTTGTACTTATTTAGTAGTCTTTTGAACCATAATGTTACTCTTTTGCCTTGTTTTTACACCTTTTATACCAAATACTTCAGAATCTACACAATCTTTGGTTATTGATCAATTTCAGGTAAAAATGCATTATTATCGCTGGTTTTCGAGCAATATCGATATATGAATGAATTCTAATCATCAAGAGCAGTCTACCCATCAAATTTCAAGAAAAAAAGGAGCCAAACTGCAAAAATACGTCACTACCGTATTTTTTTGCACATCTCTCACGGTACCGTATTTCTCAGAAGAAGCTTTGGGCGAAATACGGCACTGCCGTATGAATCTTCACGGTGCCGTATTTTTCAGCGTTCTCAAATAGAAAGTTTCGACAGAATTACGGCACTACCATGGGAAATTACATGGTGCCGTATTATTCGACGATTTTGACCAGAGACTTTTGGAAGAATTACGACAGTACCGTGAGGTTTTTCACGGTGCCATATTTTGTGGAAATTCTGACCAGAAAGATTTGGCAGAAATACGGCACTACAATATTTACGAGAAACATTATCACGGCACCGTAATTTTTACATAGAACTCACAGAATGAAATACGGCACTGCCGTATGACTCTTCACGGTGCCGTATTTTGGAACTCAGAATTTTGATTTTTCCGCCCGATTCTTACATAGACCATATCTTTTGATCCAGACCTCCAAATTGAGATCCGAAAGAAGGGGTGAACTCGTCTTAACAAGGAGAATATAACTAGACTAAAAGAAACAAATTTTATCATGAATCCACGGAGAAATTGAGGGAGAGGCAGAATTGCTAGGGTTCATCGGTTCTCCACCTACAGACCACCTCCGGCAACGAAATTTGACAGAGAGCTTCACCTGGTGAAGGAAAACGTGCATCTAAAGTTTCAAGGCAAAAGGATTCTTATTGGAGGAGAAATCAATGAAACAGCAGAGATAGTGCTAATTCTAGGCAAATACGGTGCTGTTTTGTAACCCTTTTCTCCTCTTTGTAATTCCTATTCATACAGAAATATGTTTTATTATAATTCCTTCATCATGGTAGCTTAATCTTTCTTTGGGACATGGGGGTGTAATCTCTTTGTTTCTTAATGACTAGAAAATCTTAACTTTGTCAAACTAATTTCTTTATGATAATTTTGCTCTTGTGATTGATAGTTCTTTGATTCTCCTTTGTGTCTTAAATATCAGCATGTTTTAGAGTTTTTGCAAAATAGACCGAGAGGTTGATTGTTTGAAATTCGGAACCCTAGGAATTGTTGAGTTTGGAACTATCGTAAGAGATTAGGTAGTTCTTCGAATTCTGATTTTTAGTGAATTTATTACCATGTTGAATTTCTGATACTTTAGATTGAGTTAATGTATAGACTTGATTTGATATTTCAAGAGATTGAGTATCGAGGCGTTGGAAACCCTTGAGCAAAACTAGTGTTGAGACTCAGATGCACGAGAGTGATCTTTGAGTTCCACTTGAGGTGATCAACCTAGAATTCGGATGCACGAGAGTGATCCTTGAGTTCTTAGCTAATGGTTTACTTATTTTCAGCATTGAATAGATATTGCGCGAGAGTGGGGATCGGTTCTTTGAATGATTGTCTGCGCGAGAGCAAGACAATTTATTTATAAAGTAAATTTTACCTTTACCATAATAGAATTAGATTGACAATTACTTATCTTAATCTAGTCATTAGAAATTGAAGTAGATGAACCCCCAGTCCCAATTTCCTCTCTGATATTTTCTCCATGTTCTTTTCGATAGTTTGATTCACTATTTTCCAATTGCCTAGGCAGCCCAGGTCCCATAGCTTATCCCTTATTGAACCTGAAGTGATGTAGGAGTGAATGATAAGTAGGAATATTTTTCAAACTACTGATCTAATTGGAAAATCTAAGAAAAATTCTCAAGGACAAATCAATGCATGAACACCAGAACAGTGAAGTGAAAAGGCCATACATTCATTCCACATAGGTATAACTACACTTTGTTGGTGTATATGCCCTTAGACTAATTATTGGTCTATCTTATGTACTACTTCACACTGAAATTTTATATACATCATTTTGGCATTGTTGTTATTGCGCTATGTTTACATTTGCGATTATGTATTTGCATGATAATGTCCCTAGAAATAAATTAGATCGGTGCACAAACTCTAGTCCCTAGTCAAGTATCTGAGTGGATATGGGACAGCTCTGATACATGTGAGACTGGTAGATGGGCTGGTTAGGTATGAGGTGCTAACGCAGATGTATGAGTATATCAGTGGTGGATATACTGGACCGACCCGTTGTGAGGCTCTAACTTGATGTCATTAGTTAACTTCACAAGTGACAGGAGATGCATTGATCCCTCGACTTCAAGTCATTGACTCTACTATATGGTTAGGGACATGCTTTGATACAGCCTAACACCTCACCGTAGTTGGGAGATCATGATGGTTGTCATTGAGTATGTCATAACTCATATGAGAATATTGTTGTGTCCGCAAATGCACAGATACTTCGAAGTAATAAAAATATCGAACCACAGAGACCTACGTGTTAAGTACCAAATAATCGTTTTCTCACTAGCTAAGTGAACCGAATATGATGAAAGTAAACGATCGAAAAGTGCACGGGAAAATATCAGAGAAGAAAACTGGGACTAGGGGTTCATCCACCTTGATTCTAATGACTAGAAAGAAATAAAGGCTGACAATCAAATTCCATTATAATAAAGATGTAATTTACTTCATAAAAGGATCAACTCGCTCTCGCACAGTCAATCATACAAAGGACCAATCCTCACTCTCATGCAAGATCTATCCAATGCTGAAAATAAGTAAATCATTGAACAATGAACTCAATGATCACTCTCGTGCATCCGACTTCTAAGTCAAAAATCTCAAGTGGAAACTCAAGGATCACTCTCGTGCATCCGAATCTCAACACAAGTTCTACTTAAGGTTTTCCAACATTCCGATCCTCACTCTTGTGCAGGATCTTCACGTCTAACACATTAACTCAATCCAAACAATCAGAAACTCAACATGGCAATAAAATCACTAAAAATCAGAATTCGAAGAACTACCCAATCTCTTACGATAGTTCCAAACTCAACAATTCTTATGGTTCCAAATTTCACAATCAACCAGTCGGTCTATTTCACAAAATTCTAAAACATGCTGATATTTATAAAAGTAAGGAGAATCAAAGAACAATCAATCACAAAAGTAAAATTATCGTAATAAAATTATCATGACAAAAATTAATATTTTATAGTCATTAACAAACCAAGGGGATTACACCCCATGTCCCATAAAAAGATCTACGCTTGCATGGTGAAAGGAATACAATAAACCATAATTTCAGAGGATTAGAAATCGAAAAAAAGAAGAAAAGTTACAAAATAGGTGCTGTAATGAATAAAATGTAATTGCCTTTTTACAGCATTGTCACTACTATTTTGTTGATTTCTCCTCCGAACAGACTCCAAATTCTCTAAAACTTCTGGTGTGTGCTCTCTTACTCTAGATAAATCTTTGGTGTAGATTTCACGGCCTGAGGTGGTCTCCACGACTCTCGGCAGGAGGCCTAACCCTAAGCGCCTCTCTATCAATTGCTCCCTAAATACTTGATAAAAATTAGGGCTTTCACTTCGTGTGTCTTCTCCTCTTAACGATGAGTTTTTAGAAACTTTCGGATCTCAATTTGGATCTATGGATCAAAAGTTATGGTCTACGCAAGTTTCAGCACGAAAAACTCGCGTGTCCACGTATAAAATACGGTACCGTAATTTAAAATACGGTAGTGCCATATTTTCTTTGCAGTTTTCTAGTCAAAAAATGCCCAAAATATGGTACCATTAAATATTTTATAGTCGTTCCATAATTTTATCAATTTATTCTATTATGAATGCGCTCCAAAATGCGGCAGTGTAATATTTCACGGCAGTGCCGTAAAATCATTTGCATTCTCTGGTCTGAAGTGTCCGGAAAATACGGCCGGTGTAATTCTTTACAGTAGTGCCATAAAATCACAAAATCTTCTGTTCGGAATTTTTCCAAATTACGGCAGTGGCTCGATATTACAGTAGCGTATGGAAATACGGTACGGTAAAATAGAATACGACACTACCGTGTTTTGATGAATTGCTCCGATTTGCATGAAATTTGCTAGGTGATCTCCTCTTGATGATGGTAACTCTTTCATGTCTTTGATTTTGCTCAAAAAGTCACATTTTTACCTGAAAATCATGAAAAAACCAAAATAGAAGTAGACTTTGCAATATTTGATGAATTCAGCATAAAAACAAGTAAAAAGTTCTCAATTTAGCATGAAAAGATATATAAAATGATACAAAATATACTATATATTTTGGTATCATGAAAATACATAAGGCTCAAACTTTGCTTGTCCTCAAGCAAAAATGAAAACTTGATTAAAAGAATAACCTTTTCATGCTCAATAAATTTCTAAAATACAATCCTTCAATGAAAAATTTTGTCAATTCTTTTACAAAACTTCAAATAAACATATCATTCTTATAACTCAGCCTTCTAGATCCACAACTCAATCAAATAAAACTTTGCAACTTGTATAATAAATAGAATTTTCAATCTCATGATTTCACCCAGTTTTCAGTTCAAATCTATCATGCTTTTGTTTAGAGGAATTAGGTTTCCAAGATCTTTTTCCACACATAATTTTTTTTTCTCTCTTTTTTTTTGTATTTGATTATTTTTGCAAAGATGGCATGCATCCACTTAGATACACACTTTTTATTTTTGACTTCAACTCTTATCTTCGGTACCACTATCAATTTTCTATAGTGCCAAGTAGAGGAGTCTTATTCTTTTTATCTCTCATTATTTTTCATGCATAGACTTCAACCCATGTCTTAGGTACCACCATCAATTTTGCATAATGCCAAGTAGGAGAGTCTCTCACTATTTTTATGGATATTGGATTCTTATTTCCCAACAAATAGCAAAATAAACTAAACATCTACTAGGTTGATCAATTGATATCAATTCACAAATCATACTCATATTCTCATTTTATTCAAAGAAGTAGTTTCACCTTAGATCTTATTCCTCAAATAATACATTTACCCAAAATTTCATGCATCAACCAATGTCAAATTTCAAAGGATAGATATGCATTGAAGAAATAAATCTAACATGTTAGGGTTTTTCTCTAATCACAAATATGGGTCCATTCATCATCAATCAATCAAGTCATCAACAATACAAATCAAGAGTATACTTTTCACAAAATATCATCATAAACACTAAATATATCATCATGTATACTACAACCATATCGAAGATAAATCATCAAAATATCGAAATATCATAGCACAACCCCATCGAAATAGTAGACATCAGTATCATCATCATACAACCACATCGAAAAGAAAGATAAGCATGTCAAATAGAATAGCAGTGGCGACGGTCATAGAGGTGTATAAGCATCATCCTTCCCTTCATCATATGAAACATTGATAAGATATAGAAAATAAAGTATAGTAAAGAAGTAAGGAAAGATGATACTCACAAAACTATATAGCGAGCTTTGACCAAGATACATAAGGCTCAAACCAAAAATAGTGTCGGGGCAGATGCTGCAAGGTCCAAAGATATGCCTTTTGAAATTTTTTCCTGCAAATATAATGTACATAAGGCTCAGTCTAAAAATAGTCTCTAAAAATAATAATGATAAAAATAATTTTCTCAAGAGCGAATCAAAGATGTCATCGATGGTCCGGAAAAGTGCTAGTGGAAAGAGCTGATGCAGTTGAGAAGCAAAAGTAGAACAGAGGCTAGCTGAAGAGCTGCTAGCAATATAGTGATGGTGCCGACAGTAGAGTGAGTAATCTCTAGTGGCCTGCTAGAGAATACAGTCCTGTAGGTGAGATCGTCGGCCGGTGGGTTTGAGAGATAGCACTGCAAAGAAAAAAATCAGAGTCACTAATAAAGATTCTGCTGCAAAAATAAATAAAATCAATATAATAAGAGGCAGCAAAAGAAGCAAGAAGCCGCTGGTGATGCTTTGCAAGAGGTGGAGGACAGTTGCTCTTGAAGATTTCTGAATCTGGAGTCAAAAGAAGCAATAACAAGTAGAAAGTAAACCAAACAGTTTTTGAATTTTTTATGAAAAGTAGCCATACCCTAGAATAAAATTTAATGATCCAAATAGAAAATGGACAGAACCAAGTTGTAGAATAAGATATGTTCTTTTCAGATGTATGAAAATTAAAGGATCAAAATCTATCAGGAATCTAGGGTATCAACAGAAAGAAGGCTACTTAGATTACAAAACTGCAAAAACTGCACAAAAGTTAATCAGATTCAAAAAGTTGTCATGTGTCCTAAAATGATAAGAAAATATTTTCATGAAAATAATTAATCCACGAGATAGAACGACACATGTTCTTCATATACAAAGCAAAAAATCAGGGTTTCAAGTCATTAAAGTATCTTAAAAAGCTGCAGCAATAGTGCTAATTAGAATAGTCAGAAAAAAAACTACTGCAGAAATTAATCAGAATCAAAAAGTTGCTATGTGTTTCAGAATGATCCATGGACTTTAAAATTCAGCAAAAATATCTAGATGATAGACAAAGATGAGTACTTCCATGTCGTGCCAAAGATAAAAAATTTTCTCAACCTAGTTTCTTAAAATCACAGTGAGAAAACACCCAGTCAAGTAAGCAGAATGCAGAAAGTAGATTTGAAATTACGGCACCATAAAGCACAATACGGTACTGCCGTATTTTTCAAATGACTCTCGGGGAAGAAATCACACAAAATTACGGCACTTGAAAGATGTTACGGCCCTGTCATAAAAATCATAAAACTTTCTGTCGAAAACAGGCCGAAAATACAGTACCGTAAAGCTAATTACGGCGGTGCCGTATTATGCGCCAAATCTTGTTTTCACCTACAAAAAGAGATTAAAAATTAGTTCTAAAAATAAATAAAAATAAAAGAAACAAAGCTAAACAAGAGTGCTTGGGTTGCCTCCCAATAAGCGCTAATTTTTAGGTCATTAGCTTGACCAAAAATCAAATCTCATGGTGAAGCAGGTGAATCAGTACCAAAGTAAAGAGCATGTAATTTCTTTCTTTTCTGCTATCCAAAAAGTTTAGCCACTAATCAAAAAATCCAGAATTTCATGTAAATCAAGATTGACATGACTTTCTCAAATATGCATAAATTAAAATCAAAATTTTCAAATCTACTCAAAGGATATTCAGTAATCTTCCTAAATTTGTTAGTAAGCAAAATCATAAGTCCTTTTTTCAAATTTATATTTTCAAATGCAATAGGACTTCTATCAAAAGATATGAGTATTGGATCATCAAAATAAGTTTTATGTCTTTCATTAGATTCCTCAATAAAGCATGAATTTTCAAATAAATCAAAAGATTCAACAAAAGTATGGGCAAAACATCAGAGTGAGATTCATCAATATTTGCAATTTTCAAATCATATAGTTCCTCATGTTCATCATCAAATAATTTATCAATTTTAAAATCATCATCAAAATCAATATGAGACTCTTCAAAATTAATTTCCCCATGTCTTTCCACAAATAATTCATCATCGGAAGAGTCAAAATCAGAATCATATAAAAAATCATAATGAGATATGTCAATGTTCACAACAGAATTAATAGAATCAGAGTTAACCACACAAGATTTATCACTAATTTCAACAATATCACCAAAATCAAAGTGGGGTTCATCAATGTCTGTAGATTTTAAACCTTTATCAAGCTCATCAGATTTAACCATAAATAAGTTTCCATCAAAAGAATCAATATCATAACTATCATTAGAATCACGAACAGTTTTTTTAGAATCAATTTTTTCAAACTTTTCAACAAACAAGTTATCAGAAGAATCAATTTTACAATCATCAAAATCATAGTGAGATTCATTAATATTCACATAAGGCTCAATCTCAAAACAGTCATAATCAAAGGGGGAATTTTCTAAATCAATTTTCTCAGTTTTCAAATCAAACTCAAAACAGTCATCATCAGATTTAGTCATATCTCTAAGCTAGATTTTTTAGTATCCTCAAAGCATGGTTCAGAAATATAGTTTGAGCAATCATCATAAAAAGATCTAGAATCATATTGATCATCTTGATGCCATGGTGAATTCGAATATGGAGAAATTAAAATTGTGCAATCAGAGGAACAATGGTCAAAATATCCACAAATATCACACATCTAACAGGAGAAGAAAGAGAGTGCATATAAGAGTTAAACGTATATTCAAGTGTGCTCAATGAATTATTTTCATACTTACCTTATGACATGTATACCTCACCTATTCCAGTTGCCCACGAGTTGTGATTAAAAGACATATTTTCAAATCTATCAAGAACAGAAAGATTATCCAACACCAATCAATATGAAATTTTTTTTTTATAAAAAAAACACAAAACACTAAACACAAGTAAATTCAAAAATTTTAGAAATCATAGTCCTGTCACAACTAGTGAAATCCAAAACCTACAAAAACAGAAAACAAAGTTAAATCTAAAAACAAATAAAACCTAGTCTAGAAATACTAACAACAATTTTGATATTAACAAAACTAAGTTCCCCGGTAACGGCGCCAAAATCTTGTTGTGTCCACAAGTGCACGGATACTTCGAAGTAATAAAAATATCAAACCCCAGAGACCTACGTGTTAAGTACTAAATAATTATTTTCTCGCTAGCTAAGTGAACCGAATATGATGAAAGTAAACGATGGAAAAGTGCACGGGAAAATATCAGAGAAGAAAAATGGGACTAGGGGTTCATCCACCTTAATTCCAATGACTAGAAAGAAATAAAGGCTGACAATCAAATTTCATTATAATAAAGATGTAATTTACTTCTTAAAAGGACCAACTCGCTCTCGCGCAGTCAATCATACAAAGGACCAATCCTCACTCTTGTGAAAGATCTATCCAATGCTGAAAATAAGTAAATCATTGAACAAAGAACTCAAGGATCACTCTCGTGCATCTGAATTCTAAGTCAAAAATCTCAAGTGGAAACTCAAGGATCACTCTCGTGCATCCGAATCTCAACACAAGTTCTACTTAAGGTTTTCCAACATTCTGATCCTCACTCTGGTGCAGGATCTTCACGTCTAACACATTAACTCAATCCAAACAATCAGAAACTCAACATGGCAAAAAAATCACTAAAAATTAGAATTCGAAGAACTACCTAATCTCTTACGATAGTTCCAAACTCAACAATTCTTAGGGTTCCAAATTTCACAATCAACCTCTCGGTCTATTTCGCAAAATTCTAAAACATGCTGATATTTATAAAATTAAGGAAAATCAAAGAACAATCAATCACAAAAGTAAAATTATCATAATAAAATTATCATGACAAAAAGTAATATTTTCTTGTCATTAACAAACCAAGGGGATTACACCCCATGTCCCATAAAAAGATCTAAGCTTGCATGGTGAAAGGATTACAAGAAACCATAATCTCAGAGGATTAGAAATCGAAAAAAGGAAGAAAAGTTACAAAACAACCGTAATTGCCTTTGAATAGCACTATCACCGCTGTTTTGTTGATTTCTCCTCCGACTAGACTCCAAACGCTCTGAAACTTCTGGTGTGTGCTCTCCTACTCCAAACAAAGCTTCGGTGTAAATTTCATGGCCTGAGGTGGTCTCCATGCCTCTCAGAGTGATACCAAACCCTAAGCGTCTCTCCTCTTAACGACGAGTTCGCAGTAACTTTCGGATCTCAATTTGGAGCTCTGGATCAAAAGTTATGGTCCACGCAAGTTTCAGCCTAAAAAACTCACGCGTCCATGTATAAAATACGGTACCATAATTTAAAATATGGTAGTGCCATATTTTCTTTGCAGTTTTCAGGTCAAAAATTGCCCAAAATATGGTACCATAAAATATTTTACGGCTGTGCCGTAATTTTAGCAATTTCTATTCTGAAAGCGCTCCAAAATACGGCAGTGTAATATTTCACGGCAGTGCCATAAAATCGCTTGCGTTCTCTGGTCTGAAGTGTCCGGAAAATATGGCCCGTGTAATTCTTTACAGCAGTGTCATAAAATCACAAAATCTTCTGTTCATAATCTCTCTAAATTATGGTAGTGGCTCGATATTATGGTAGCGTATGGAATTACAGTACCGTAAAATAGAATATGGCACTACTGTATTTTGGTGAGTTGCTCCGATTTGCATAAAATTTGCTAAGTGATCTCCTCTTGATGATAGTAACTCTTTCATGTCTTTAATTTTGCTCGAAAAGTCCTCAAAATAGTGTCTTTTTACTAGAAAATCACGAAAAAAAGACCAAAATAGAAGTAGACTTTCCAATATTTGATGAATTCAACATAAAAACAAGTAAAAGGTTCTCAATTTAGCATGAAAAGATATATAAAATGATACAAAATATACTATATATTTTGGTGTCATCAAATATCAATGGACAGATGGAGGATTTGCCCCTTCCTAAGGAAGCTTGATATCCACGGGCCCCCCTATGATTGCATGACTGAAAGTGTATGACCATACCCAAGTGAAAGCCTGATTTAGTCATGACTTTGAGATTGGGTGAAAACAAGTGGTGACACACTTGTTCAATCGGATATCAGTTTCGTAAAGAGACTATAATGCATCGATACCTTATTGCGATGATGGGGATGTCGATGTCAATATCCATTCCAAAGACTTGGGTAGCAGTGATGCACTGTTAAGTGCCACTCACTGCCTGTGATGACCTTAGTAAATCACTACCAACGTCAGAGGAACCTACATGGTCGCACACCTTGATACTCGAGTTCTCGTATTGATTGGGTAGCCTTGTGATCAAGTTATTAGATAATTCAGATCTAGTTAGGAGATTTCATCAGCGCCAATGGGCCTAATGAGATGGAAGAGACTTATTAGAGCCAAACTTCTTTTTTGGCAGGTTGACCCAAAGTTAACCATGGTTAAGCCACATGTGACTTGAGTTGCATTGGATTGGATCCAATGGCTTAATTAACTTGTGTAATGAGGTTTGGGCTGGCCCATTATCCAATGGGGGCCTACTAACAAGTTGTCATGAAGAGATAAGAGGGTATAAGGGTATAATAGGGAGAAAATCTTCATATAGGTGCCTAAGGGGTACAATGGGGTTAAGTTGGCGCCTAATGCTTCATTAGGCATATCTTAGCTGCCTATGCCTCTTCTTTGTATGGAATGCTTGCCTCTATGGCAAGTATTGAGGCGCATATGACTTGATGACCTTGTAAAGGAAGTCCTAGGCACATATAGTTGATGGTTAGGTGTTTATAGAAAAGGCTTGGAGTCTTTCCTTGCATCTAACCCTAGCTGCCCACTCTTCCATTTGAAAGTCCCCTTCAAGGGGGAGCGAAACCCTAAAGTGGCGCATGTAAATTCTTTTGGCAGCGGAATTAGGGTTTCATAAGGATCGTTTGAATGAACATATGATC
>JANTFE010011978.1:10272-29331 GCA_027562315.1 Costus pulverulentus | reverse complement strand
CGGTCCCAAAAACCCAGTGAAGATCGCAAGCAAGAGAGTCGACACGATGAGTTAGGAAGTACCTTGAAGCAAGGAGAAGCCGATGTTGTGATAGGCGCCCAAGCGTGCCGCCCTCTGCAATTTCACACACACGGATTTCTCGAGTCCTCTTCTTCCACGCCCGGTGCTAGCCTCGGGAAGAAGATCGAAGCCTTAGGGATATGCTCCACTTCACTTGCGCCACCAAGAGGAAAGGATGCGCCAAGAGAAGATGAAGAGGAAAGGAAGGCGCCAAGAGCTTTCTTCAATTGCGCCGAGAAGAAGAAAGGAAGAAGACTTGCGGCTTGATGGAAGGAAGGAAGAGGTTCCGCCACCTTTGTCCCTTGCTCTCGTCCCTCTTGATGTGTTCACGCCTCCAAGGAAGAATACTTGCAAGAGGGGGCGGCTAGGGTCACATGTATATGGCAAGGGCTAGGATCATGACAAGTGTAGGGCTAGGATGAGGAGGTTTGATGCAAAGAAAGTCTCCAACACTTTACCATAAACTTCATTCAACCTATCCATAATTGCCCAAGTACCATATCTGCCCAAGACATGCCTTAAAGGCATTCATACCATCAAGGGAGAAGGGCTAGGCACCAATTGCTTCCTTAATGAAGCAATTTTGCCACCCTAACCTCATTATGCCCCTTAGGCGCCAATGGGATTGGGCTTCTCCCCATTATACCCTTTTAACCTCTTTTCTCTTCATGAGAACTTATTATTGGGCCTCGTTGGATAATGAGCTAGCCCAAACTCCATTACATGGGTTGATTAAGCACTTGGATCCAATCCAATGCAACCCTAATCCACATGTGACCAATCATGGTCAAATACGGGTCAACCTGCCAAAAATGAAGTTTGGCTCAAATAACTATCTTCCACCTCATTAGGCCCATTGGCGCTGATGAAATCTCCCAATTAGATCTGAATTATCCAATAACTCGATCATAAGGCTTCCCGGTCAATACGAGAACTCAATTATCAAGGTGTGCGACCTTGTAGGTTCCTCTGACGCCGGCAGTGCTGACCAAAGGTCACCACAAGCAGTGAGTGGCACCTAACAGTGCATTGCTGCTACCCAGGTCATTGGAATGGATATCAATATCGACATCACCATCATCGCAACTAGGTACAGATGCATTATAGTCTCTTTGCTGAACTGATATCCGATTGGACAAGTGTGTCACCACTTGTTTTCATCCAATCACATGGCTATGACTAAATTAGGTTCTTACCTGGGTATGGCCATACACTTTCAGTCATAGAACCATAGAGGAGCTCGATGGATATCAAGCTTCCCTAAGGAATGGGCAAATCCTTTGTCTGTCCATTGACCTTCTCATATGGGTCGTGACATGCTCAATGACAACCGTTATGACCTCCCAACTACGGTGAGGTGTTAGGTTGTATCAAAGCAAGTCCCTAAGCATATAGAATGGTCAATGACCTCAAGTCAAGGGATCAATGCATCTCCTGTCACTTGTAAGGATAACTTATGACACCAAGTCATAGCCTCACAGCGGGTCTATCCAGTATATCCTCCAATGATATACCCATGTGTCTGCGTTAGCATCACGTGCCTAACCAACCCACATACCAGTCTCACAAGTACAATTGCTATCCCATATCCACTAAGGTACATTGATTGGGGATTATAGTTCGAGCACAGATCCAATCTGTCTCCAGGGACATTATCATGTTAGTACATATGCGCAGATGTAAACAAACATAGATAACGACAATGCCAGAATGATATAAATATCAAAGTCAAGTAATACATAAGTGCACTAAAACTAGTTCCTAAGGCATATACACCAACAAGTTGCGGTGTTCCAAGTAAGCTATGAGATAACCCCACACTCCTTAGGATAGTCATCAAATTCCTTATTAACTACCTTGATCCAATCAAAGTGTTTTAATAGATTCTCCAAATCGATTATGTACTTCATTTCTTAACTTATAGGATTTCTCCAAAGTTATGTGTTGGATAAGACATATCCACACCTAATGAAGTACACAACACCTCCAAGTGCTTGTTTCCATGGGTCTGCACACATTGCTGTGTAATAGATCCAACAAGCAACTGAAACTTCCACCATTCTTGGTGAAGGCAGCATCTATCATCTTGTTCATTAAACAAGATTCACATGTATCACAACCCTAAAAGGATAATGATCCCAATAGTCCATAGACTTTTGGATGTGACTTTTGTCCTATGGCCCAAGAGACAATGCAAAGAGATGGTATTGATGAAATCATTGGATTTGATCTATTTAGTGTTACACACAAAACTACAAACTATTATTAATTGCACCACTACTATAGAACATTCCAGATTTAAAGAAATACCATTTATTTTAAACTGAAAATCTATTCAAAACAATGGACATAATGTTCTATTACAAAGTTGGTACATAATAGCAAAGTTCTAATTGAAGTCTTGAAGGCAGTGAGATGACATCAACAGCAGCATCCAATGCTCCGTCCCTGACTCGAAAGTCGATCCCACCAAGCCTTATTGTCCTACTTCTTTTGAGCCCCTGCATATGAAAAACATATGTAAGCTCCTCATGCGGTACCCAGTACCCATGAATAAGAAGTAGACATAAAGACCTCAGTAACACAATACCTGAAGCAGATGGATTACATCCCTTCTTCTATGCCATGCTCTTCTGGGGCCTTAATCCATCCTGAAATTTCCATGCATTCCTAGTCTTCCGAAGTTTTAGCTTCGAAGATATAGAACCATGGTCATTCCTAGATTTAGGCAAACATCCAGAAGATCCAACAACACTCTCTTGATCATTATTTGAAGTGCCAGGTGTGAAGAGACCTCGAAGATGTATGATGATATCATAAATCCTCATCTCATCACACTCAACCTGAACCTCAGGGGTCATGCACCTCAAAACAAGAGATGGAATCATCTAGTTTATTTTTACGAAGTTTCAATCTAGGTTCAGGAGATGGAATCATCTACAATAAGCAAACAAGCAAAATAAGTACAATGATAAAGCATTTAACAAGGACTTAAATTAAATGCTATGCTCCCACTATTTTCTTAACAAGTTGAGAACTCTCAAACTCAACATGGAAATAAGTTAGCAGGATCCTAATTTTACATGAGGTCTCTGCGACTCACGAGGGTGAGTTGGGGTGCACAGAGAGTCCCATGCTTCCTTAGGTAGGCATGCCAGCCAATTGTGCCGAGCACAACTCCTCTTAGTTAAGACAGACTAGGCACCCTGTGTCCAGCGAGGGCTGGATACAACACAAAATCCTATCCTCTCAACAGCTACCTCTAGTGATTCATCATGTCAGTGACATATGAAAAACTAGTCAAGTCTGATCCTAACAATTATGCCCAGGGTCAACGAGTTTCCTTGCGAAGGCGCGCCCGGTTAAAACGGACTGGAGAAACCATTGCCACCACACACCTTCTAAAGATAAGCGGGTGTGTCCCACGAGGGTGGGAAACAATTCACAACACCACCGATCGATAGTTTGGTGAGGGCTACACGTTAGAAGGCTACCGACTTGATATTGCATTGAGAGTTTTTGCATGTTTGTTTTATTCTTTTCTAGCATGCAGTTTTCCTATGGTTATGGCAGCAAAAGGAAAAACATCATAGGCATGCTAAGGACAGAATAATAAACCATCACAAGCATGCTAGTTTGGTCGATATGGTCATAGCCCTTTTCATACACATAACTTGTCACGAGCCATGTGACTTGTTATCGTGCATCCAAGGGTTGCGAGTCCCTGAAGCAAATTAGCCGATGCCAAAAGCCAAAAGCAGAATCCTTCCTTCAACCGCAAGCCCACCACCAAGCTTCCAAAGCTGACGCCACTTCTGACTTTAGTTGAAGAAGACACCTTGTTGTCTTGATGAAGCCTTAAACTATCTTATAATTCTACATCTATTCTAAAACAAGACGAAAAATTTACATTAAGATAGGGAGACAACCACACGCAGGTGGAAAAGGATTTTACAAGCATTCATCACAAGTGGAAACATGCTTCCACATCACAACACAGGAGGGTAGTCGCTATGACCATATCAACCCATGGAAGAGACAAGTGGCACATATATAAAATTTGAAAAACCGGAATAATCAAATTTTATCCCCTTATGCGCCAATTCCATCCAAAACACACTCTCTATCAAATTTATGCTAAAATTGGGATCAAGTTTCATGATGATTTCATGGACCCTATCGGCTGGCAATTTTGTCAAATCAAGAGACCCGGCCAGTCCGAAGACATAATGCCCGTCCTACTTCACAAAATTACGTGCGCCTTTGGTCTTAAATCCATCATAAACACAATCCAAATTTTGGCCATAAAAATGATAAGAGAAGATTGGATGAAAGCGCCTTCTAGGTGAAACGCACATGGATGAAAGAAAAATTTTCCAAAAATTTTTCACACAAGAAAACGTACACCTTGTGTTTCTCGCAAGTAGCTCTGATACCACTGTTCGGGAATGCTGGGTGTGATTTAAAATTTTTGTAGTCCCAGGACGCAGCGGAAGAAGCATTACACCCAAAACACATTCCTTTCCCAAGGATCCATGCGAGAGAGAGAACACAAGGATGTGTTAGGGTTAGTACCTCTATTGCTTGTTAGGATGAAGGTGCCAAGTTGAAGATGCCCAAGTGTTCGTCCTCTACAAGTATCCACGCGTCAACCTTCTCAACGTTGCTGCCTTCCACGCTTGTTGCTAGCCTCGGGAAGAGAAGATCACCTCTTGGATTCTCCTTCTCCTTCTCCCTTTGTTCTTCACGCCAACAAGACTCCTCCAAGGAGACTCTCGGCCAACAAACAAGATGATGAAGGAAGGTGGCGCAACTAGAAAGGAAGAGGGCGGCTTGGATATCCGAAGCTTGCGCAACTCCAAGTTGCCTTGCTTTGGCGAATTGAGCATTACAAGAGAGGGGCGCATACCCCTTCCTTTATAGGCTTTCAAGCCTCCACCGCCCATCCCCTTTCCATATATAGATTGGCGCAATTCCTCCAAGGAATTTTTCCCTAATTGATCAGCCGCCACTAGCCTTGAATATGCGCAATAATGAGGCTTGGAAAGTACCAAGCTTCTTGCCAATTTAAGAGCTAGACTTTGAGATCAATTAATTGGGACTTGCCATATATGCTCTGGGTGCAATTCCTCCATGGAATTGCCGCAAGACATCAGCCACATACCTTCTTGAATTGGTGCTAATTGAAGCATAGAAATAGTCTAGCTTCTTGCCATATCAAGAGAGGATATTTCAGTTCCATTCTAATTAGGACTTTCCATATGAGATTGGCTAATTTCTTGCTTGATTTAATCAAGCAATACACGCCTTCATATCAGCCCACACGTCCAAGCATGTTTCCAATTGAGGAAACCAATTTCCAGAAGGATTAATACACTTCATATTGGCGCGAATTCCATGTATGGAATTATCCCATGCACCAAGTGTAAATCCTTCTTTTATTAGGATTCAAACTTGCCTCAATTAGACTTA
Organism: Costus pulverulentus; assembly: GCA_027562315.1. Taxonomy (NCBI): domain Eukaryota; kingdom Viridiplantae; phylum Streptophyta; class Magnoliopsida; order Zingiberales; family Costaceae; genus Costus; species Costus pulverulentus. The sequence continues at coordinate 23,799 of JANTFE010011978.1, read as the reverse complement.
ATCCACAATCCCTAATTGGATTTGGACTTTAATACTAATTAGGCCCATGAATTAAATCCCTAATTCGATTAGGATTTGCACCCAACACAATGGGCCTTATCCAAATCCAATTTCCACTAGGATTTGAATCCAAGTTGGATTAGGATTTGCGCCCAACCACTATGGTCCTTATCCAAATCCAATTCTTATTAGGATTTGAATCCAACTCCTAATTAAATTAGGATTCCAACTCCAAGTTGGATTAGGATTCACACTCCAAGTAGAATTAGGATTCCAACTCCTAATTGAATTAGGATTCGAATCCAACATAGTTTATAGTCCCAAGTCCAAGTTCAACTCCCATACAGAGTACATACTTGGCCAGGACATAGATAAACCCATGAATCCCAATTGGACTCAGATTCAACCATGAATCTATCTTGGACTTAGAATCAGAATGAACTCAAATATACATTCCAAGATATCCAGATCATAAAACAACGCCAAGAGTCTATTACGTGTGACCCCGTAGGATCCACATGACGATGACAATGATGATGAAACATCATAAGTAGTGAGGGGTATCTAGCAACACATCACTACTACCCATGTCACAGGACTTAAGTCATTTGGCAACAACTCCCTAACTAGCAACGAGGATTCCCATGCATTCTAGATCCCTTTGCCTGAACTGATATCCTGCCATTGGATTAGTCTCAAGTTTATTAATCCAATCTATTGGTCATGACTCAATCAGTGTGGCCACAGATTCCTGTCATGCACCAATGAGGTGGGGCGCCCCAAAGTGGATATCATGCTTCCTCTGAAGGAAGGGACAAATCCTACTATTGGTCATCCATGTCTCTACATGACTTATGACATGCCCAATGACAATCGTTTTGGTCTCCCAATTACGGAGAGACATAGGACTGCATCAAAGCTTACCCATCATCAAATCTAGACATGAATACCTCAAATCTAAAGATCAATGCAAACCTCTTGCATGTGAGATTGACTTGTTTACTAGACAAGTCAATCCTCACGGTGGATCACTCCAGTGCATCCAATGCACCTGTATGTCTGTGTTACTGTGCCTCGCACCCAACCAGCCCATACACTAGTCTCACATCTACCAAAGCTGTCCCATATCTGCTAAGGTACCTTGGCTGGGGATAGCTTATGAGAATGGATCCAATCCAAACTCATGGGACATTATTTATGCAACTCAATACATCAACGCAGGTAGAGAAGTCGGCATAATAACGACCATGCCTCTATTAATAATATTGTTTATATCAAAGTACAATCAAACAATGCCTGACCATGTCCATACATTGGTCTTCAGGGCATATACACCAACAGATACTTAATTGAACGATGAGCGAGGTGCAAACATATAGAAGTGGGTTTGGGCTGTCCCATGTCCAATTTCCTGCAAATAGATAAAGGCATTAAACTTACACTAGCACCCAAATCACATAAGGCTCGGTCAAAAGTCATACTCCCAATCAAACAAGGAATAGAGAAGCTACCTAGGTCCTATAATTTTGGTGGCAGATTATTTTGAATGATAGCACTACACTGTTGTAGTCCGCAAGTGCACGGATACTCGAAGTAGTTAAGATATTGAACCACAGAGACCTCGTTTGTCAAGTACCGAATAATTAATTTCTTACTAGCTAGGCAATCCAAAATATGCAAGTAAACTATTGAAGGCTACACAAAAATATTAGAGAGAGAATCTGGGGCTATGGTTTCATTCACTTCAATTTCCATGACTAGATAAAAATAGATGTTCGTTAGTCTAATTTTATTATGATAAAGACATAATTCACTTAATAAGGAAATCATCTCGCTTTCGCGCAGACAATTTACAAGAACCAATCCTCACTTTCACGCAAGATCTATTTGATTGTTAAATAAAAGTGAACCATTAACAAAGAACTCAAGGAACACTTTCATGCATCCGAATTCTAAGTTAATAATTTCAAGTGGAAATTCAAGGATCACTTTCGTGCATCCGAATCTCAACACAGGTTCTGCTTAAGGTTCTCCAACAAACTAATATTCAATTTCTTGCAATCATAGCATTAAACTTTTAAAATTAAGAAATAAGAATAGACCTAATTTCTTATGGTGAGTTCCTAACATTCAATTTTAGGGTTCCAAATTCTCAAGCAAATCACCTTTCGGTCCTTATTGCGAAAACTTTAAAACATGCTTGATAATATGAATCTATAGAGAATTAAAGAGCAATCATCACAGAAGCAGAATTATCATACTAAAATTATACTAGACAAAATAATGAAAAATTCATCTAGTCATTAAGAAATCAAAGGGAATTACTCCCCCATGTCCCAAAAGAAGTTTAAGCTATCATGGTAGAAAGATTATAAAAATCCATGGTTCAAAGGGATCAAAAAATAAAGAAAAGGAAGAAATTACTAAACACGGCATGGCTGTAATAAAAATTACAGTCGTAATTTTCCACGTGAATAGTGGTCAGCGGCGTGCTTTTGTTGATTTCTCCTCTGATCTGCTTCCTTTCACTCTGAAACTTCTGGAGTATCTCCTCCTCCTCTAGGCGCAGCGTTCCTTCAAATTTCATGGCTTGAGATGCGTTGTACGCTTCCCGGCGGTGAAACCTAGGGCGGCAGTGGAAAACTCAATTTCTCTTTGGAAAGTGGATGAAAATTAGGACTTTTTGGTTCTGTGTTTTCTCCTCTGTCTAACCTCCTCTTTTGCTTCTTACGGATCTTCAATTGATGGCCTGGATTGTTCACAATCGATTGCGCAAAAATCGGGCTTCAAAGTTGACCGTGGAAGTCGGGAGTTAACGATAGAATTTCGGTTGTGTTTCTGGTTACGGCACTGCCGTAATTTCAGTCATATTCTCTGATCAAAACTATCTAGTAATTACGGCACCGTAAAATAGGTTACGGCAGTGCCATAATTTCAGCTAAAATCTCTGGTCGGAAATCACTCCAAATTACGACCCGTGAAACGCCTTACGGTGGTACCATAACTTCCGAAAAACTTTTTGGATGAAAAACTCCCCAAATTACGGCAACGCTCTGATATTACGGTAGCTGGTGAAAATATGGTACCGTAATATGGATTACGGCCCTACCGTATTTTGGTTTGTGGCTTCGATTTGCGTGAAATTTGACATGTAATCTTCTCTTGATGGTGGGAATTCATTCATGCATCTGGAATTGCTTGAAAATGCCTAAAAACCATGCCTTTCACCTGAAAATCATCAAAAACCAAAAATAGTGTAGATTCCGTAGTATTTGATAAAAAAAAAGGCATAAAAATAATCAAAGATTGTAAATATGACACAAAAATATCTATCAAATGGCACAAAATTTATAATAAATTTCGGTGTCATCAAACACATAAGGCTCAAACTTTGCTTGTCCTCAAGCATAAATCAAAAATTTGATCAAAGAAAAAGATTTTCTCATATAGAATAAATTTCTAAAATACAATCACCATTGAAAAATTTCACTAATTGTTTCATAAAATTTTAAATAGATATATCATTCTTTTGAATTCAATCCTCAAGATCCATAACTTAATCAAATAAAACTTTGCAACTTGTATAAAACGTAGAATCTCAGTGTCATGAATTCACCCAATTCTTAGTTTAAATCTATCATACCTTTGTTCACAGGAATAGGATATCCAAAATCCTTTTCCACTTAAAATCTTTCTTTTTCTTTTTATTCCCCTTTTTTGGATAGCATGTACCCACATAGATACACACTTTTTATTGGGACTTCAACTCTTGTCTTAGGTACCACTGTCAATTTTTCACAGTGCCAAGTAGAGGAGTCCTTTTCTTTTTTTTTATTTGCAAACTTCAACCCATATCTTTGGTACCACTGTCAATTTTACACAGTGCCAAGTAGAGGAGTCATTTTCTTTTTGGATCTTGGATTCCTTCTTCCCAACAAATAGTAAAATAGACTAAACATCAACTAGATTAATCAATCGACCTCAATTCAAAAATTACACACATATGCTAATTTTATTCAACAAGTAGTTTCACTTTTAAATCAAAATTCTTTAAAAAATATATCCACCTAAAATTTCATTCATCAATCAATGAAAAATTTCAAAAGCAGATATATATTAGAGAAATAAATTCGACATGATAGATCTAGTCCTAATCACAGGCATGAGTTCATTCATCATCAATAGAATCATACAATCAACAAAAATATCTTCAAAATATAGACTAGGCCACAAATCTATATATCAACAAAAATATACACAATTATGATCAAAATTATACAAATCATCATGTCATCAAGCATGCACCTCCACAGGGTGCTAAAAATCAAAAATATCATCATACAACCCAATTGAAATAATATCATCATCAAAATGTGATACAACCATGTCGAATAGTCAAATCAATATCACAATATCATACACCCATATTGAATGATCTTAAAGTCAAATAAAGCAAAGTAAGGTAGCAATGGCGGACACAATAAGTTTGGAAGAATCACCCTTCCCTATAAAATCTGAAACATCAATAAGATAAGGAAAAATAAATGCAAAGAAATAAGGGAAAAAGATACTCACAAAACTCTACTCATCATCATTAGATCGGATCTCCTCGGTGTCCTCCTCTGCTGCATCCATAGGATCAAAGGGCTACTCTCCTTGGTAACCACCATGGTCACCTCCTCGTCTGCTATCCTCATACCCGAATCAGTCATAAAGAAAATTTCCCATATCTTCTATGTAAGTGCTTAGCTCCTCCACATCCTGGTGGATATGGTGCATGGTGTCAGTCATCCTCCCCATGCAATCCATCATCTTATCCATACGATGTCCCTGACGATATATCTCAGCGGAGAGTGCCTGGAATCCTAGGTCAAAGGCACTAGACCATCCTCCAGTAGATTTGTGGGAAGAATCAGCAGCTGGGCAAGCAGAATCAGCAGGCTGGTGAGATGGTGACTCCATACTAAAAGGATCATCTCTGCCACCCCAAGTGGGTGGTGGTGGAACTATACTCAATGGTGGTGTAAAAGCGGCCTCGGCGGTGCTTGGTGAAAGTTTCCAATTTGCTCTTTCCTTCACAATGGTCTTCTCTACATGGGGTAATGGGAAGGTAGGGTCATTTGGTCCTAGGACCAAGCAAAAGACATCCCCCTCTCTAACTATCATCTTCATAGCCATGCAAGACTCAAGATCAAGCCTTGCACTTCCCCTTGCTACTTCAACCTCATATGGCTCAACATTTAGATGTAGGGCTATAGGGATAATCAGCCCCCCTATTATAATGGCGCCCTTCTTTGCTCTAGCCACTTTGTCCATGTGCTTCATCAAAAAGAAGACAACATCCACTACTAATCCATTAAGTATCCCCCATAGAAAGTTGAGCTTAGATTGTCTTACCATACCATCACTATCTCCTCTGCCAAAAACTGTGTGGGCAAGAACTCTATGAGCATACTTTATACAAGGATTCATAATCCTCGAAGCTCTAGCAGAAACAGCAGAAAAATGGGTCTCATGGGTAATCTGATTCCAAAACACATTCTCCATAAACCCAATTGGTATTTGGGTATACCCTCCAGAACCCAAATGAAAGAAAGATCTGATTTCTCTCAAAGTTAACTTCCTCTCAACATTAGCTAGTATGAATGTGGCTTCTCCTTCAACAGGTCCATTGGAAAACTCTCGTAGGTCCACATTCAAGCTACTCAAAAATTCCAAAACAAGTGGCAAATAGGTATATGGTGTCATCTGAAAAAAATCTTTTAGCGCTGATTTGTTCAAATATCCAAAACACATCCTGATATAATCCAAGTGCCTCCAAGGTTCTTCTATCAGCATACTTTGTATTTACCACCCTTCTCTCCACCAACTTGTTGTATCTTTCTTCTTGAATTTCATCCCTAAAGATGATGCCATAGGGATTTGGTGTTGTGGAGGATGTAGCTGATCGTTTGCCTTTCTTCTTACAAGTTGCTTAAACTTAGGGGCCATTCTTCAATGCAAGGATGAACTAGATCTGCAACTTAGATGATAGCAAAATATGGCAAGAATATAGCAAGAGTGTAGCGTTATAATCACACTTTCAACTTCCCAGACATGAACACCATTATTTCATAAACATCATAGAAGCAAAAATCAGTTAAATCCAAGCTTAAAATCGAAATTTTAGCTAAAGAACATGGGTGAACAGTAAATCTAAAAAACTTCAATAAATCTAGCTCGTTTAATCTCAAATCACTTACAAAAACTGGTAAAAACCTCTGGAAACACACAAGGAAAGTTCGCCGGTCGTCTAAGGAGCAAATGGAACCAAAGATTTTGGAAATTGACTCATAAATGAGGAGAAACGAATAAAGGGGAGAAAATACTCGTGAAACTCGCTAAATTAGAGAAATTGGGTGAGAGAGTACCAGATCGATGGTAAGAACATGACGAGAAGGGTCGTTGGCGAGCTCTGACGGTCGGAGTAGGTCAGAGGTCGAAGGTTGGCGCGAGAACAAGAGAAAACGAGTGAGAAAACCCTAAAACGGCTTAGGAATCGCATCCAAAAATATAATTACAGTCGTAAAAATCATTACGACAGTGCCGTAATCTGGCGGGTTTGAAAAACATGGGTCGTAAAACGAATACAGTACTACCGTAAAAATCTAAAAACTTTTGGGTACAAATTCGACCGAAAATACAGTATCGTATAAAAACCTACGGTACTACCGCAAAAACATGAAAACTCTCTGTTGAAAATAGATAAAAATTACGGTACCACTATAATGAATACGGTAGTGCTGTAATAATATATTTTTTTTAGGTAAATAAAAAAAAATTAGCTCTAAAATACGGCACCGTGAGAATACTTACGGCAGTGCCGTAAAAGCAATAAAACTTTCAGGAAGATTTTGGAGCAAAAATACGGCACGTGAAAAGGGTTACAGTAGTGCCGTAATTTCATCTCAACTTTCTGGTGGGAAACGGACCGTAATTTGAGTTACGGTAGTGCCGTAATTTGCGCCAAAACTTATTTTACCTATAAAAAGAAAAGCAAAATTAGTTCTAAGAGCAAAAGTCAAAAAATAAAGTAAAATGAAAGAGCAAACTAAAGTTAGAATGCTTGAGTTGCCTCCCAAGAAGCGCTAATTTAAAGGTCTTTAGCTTGACCCTTCTGCACTCGGATTTGATCTTGATTTCTTCAGTTTCCACTCTGATTTTTCTTTGGGTTGAGCATCACTTCGAATCACATAAGGCTCATTCATAAAACAATGTCCAAATTTACTCAAGAATTTTCTTCCTTGATCAAGTAATCTAGAGCCTCTTTTTCTTCTTCTTCTTTTTGTCTTCTTCTTTTCAGAATTTGAATATCTTTTCTCCTAAATTCCTCTATCCACATCCTTAGAAAAAGTGTTAGTTTCAATATTAGAGGATTTATCAAATAAATTATGAACATCAATGACAACATCATCTACTATATCAACACTACAACACGATATAGAATATGAAAGTTTGTTCAAAGAATCAGAAAAATCAAACTCAACTATATTTTCACAGATATCAAAAGTGATTTTTCCTTTCTTAACATCTATATGTGCTCCTGCTATAGCCAAAAAGGGTCTACCAAGTATGATAGGATTTTTATGATTTTCTTCCATGTCAAGGACTACAAAGTCTACAGGTATAAAACATTCACCTACCTTGATTGAAACAATCTCTAAAATACCAATAGGATACTTTACCGAGCTATCAGCGAGCTGTAAGGATATGGATGTTGGTTTAAGCTCTCCAATGTCTAGTTTCCTGGAAATAGATAGTGGCATTAAGCTTACACTGGCTCCCAAATAACAAAAGGCTCGGTTAAAAACTATGCTTCCAATAGAACAAGGTATAGAGAATCTACCTGGATCTTTCAGTTTAGGTGGCAGTTTATTCTAGATAATCGCACTACAATCCTCAGTTAAAGCCATAGCACCATAGTCCTCTATTTTTCTTTTGTTAGACAAGATTTCTTTCAAGAATTTTGCATATGATGGCATTTGAGATAAAGCTTCAGTAAAAGAAATATTAATGTAAAGCTTTTTCAACACTTCAAGAAATTTGCCAAATTGTTTGTCTAATTTTTCTTGCACTAATCTTTGGGGAAAGGGTATAGGTGGCCTATAAGGTGGAGGTAAATTAGGTTTAGAAGCATCATTCTGACATGGCTTGTCACCTTTTGGTTCATCACCATTTTGAGGTGGCAAACTAGCTTGGGCTCGCTTATGTATAGAAGATTTTTCTAACTCTAATTCATCATCATGATCATCATTAGACTCTCTTTCATTGTTCACAACTCTCCCTTTAGGTTCCTCTAATTGTCTCCCACTTCTAGTGATGATAGCATTATAGTGCTCCCAAGGGTTCAACTCAGGTTTAGCAGGTAATTTTTCTGGGGGTCTGTAAGAAGTGCTTGCTTGTTGTGCTATTTGATTTTCTATGATTTTGTTGTGGGCTGCTAATGATCCTACTTGAGATGCAAGTTGACTAACCATTCCCTTAAGATATTCAATTTCTTTGTTTTGATTTTGCATGAATTGATTTTGATTAGTCATAAACTTTTCTAGGATGGACTCTATGTTTGAATTCTGATTTGAGTTTTGACTTTGGTTTGGCTTTTGTTGGTATCCTTTATTTTCAGTTTGTCCCCCTACATTGTTGTTGTTCTACCAGGATAAGTTGGGGTGATTCCTCCATCTAGGGTTGTAGGTTCCAGAATAGGGATCATTGTTTCTACTTTGATTATAATTCCCTAATGTATTAACTTGTTCAATACCCTGATTAGCAATGACTTTACAATCTTTAGAAATATGACCATTGTTACCACAGATATCACAAAGAACAGATGAGGAAAAAACAGCAGTTTGCATTTTAAAGGAATCAAATCTGTTGCACAAAGAGTCTACCTTCTCTCCTAAGGTGCGCCAACCATCACCCTCATTCTTACCTTGAGAAGGTCGATACAGGACTCCTCTCTCTGTGGTTCACTGGTTGTGATTTAAAGCCATCTCCCCTAGCAACTTGAAAACATCTTCAACGGTTTTGCTCATGAGAGCTCCTCCTGCAGCAGCATCAACAGTTATTCTAGTATTATAAAGCAGACCACTATAAAATGTATGAATTAAATCCCAATTTTTAGTGCCATGGTGAGGACACTTCCGTTATAAATCGTTGAAATGTTCCCATGCCTCGCTAAAAGATTCACCATCCCTTTGTGCAAAGCTTGAGATTTGGTTTCTCATTTGGATGGTCTTGCTTGGTGGGAAGTACTTCATCAGGAAAGCATTTGACAGTTGTTCCCATGTCGTGAAGGTACCGGTAGGTTGAGCTTGAAGCCAAGAGCGTTCTCGGTCCCTAAGAGAAAAAGGAAACAATCTTAGTTTTAATGCATCATTAGAAACAACCATTTATCTTAATTGTATCACAAAGTTCAAGAAACAAAATTTCTTTTTAAAACTTAGCATAAGTGGGCATTTGAGATAAAGCATCAGTAAATGGAATATTAATGTAAAGCTTTTTCAAAACATCAAAAAATTTCTCAAATTACTTATCCAACTTTGCTTGAACCAGTCTCTGGGGAAAAGGTATAGGAGGCTTATAAGGTGCAGGTGAACTAGGTCTAGGAACATCAGGCTGACAATGCTCATCACTTTCAGGTTCATCACCCTTATGGGGTGGCGAACTAGTATGGGACTGCACATGTACAAGTGGTGTTTCTAAGACTTGCTCACTGCTTAGTTCAATATTAGGCTCTTCCTCATCATCATCAAGTCTACCCCTAGGTTCATCTAATTGTTTCTCACTCCTAGTAGTTATAGCATTACAATGTTCCCTAGGGTTTAGTTCAAGTTTAACAGGCAATTTTCCTGGGGGTCTGTAAGATGTGCTAGCTTGTTGTGCTATTTGGTTTTCTAAAATCTTATTGTGTGCTTTTAAAGCTTCTACCTCATAAGTAAGCTGTTTAATCTCCCCTCTAGAATCTCTGAAATCCCTACTCAGTTTTTCAAGTATAGATTCCAAACTGGAGTTCTGGGGCTAATTTTGATTTTGTTGCCTCTGTTGGTATCCTCTATTCTCACCCTGTCCCCCTGCATTATTGTTATTTCTCCAAGACAAATTTGGATGATTCCTCCACCTAGTTGTAAGAACTAGAATAGGGGTCATTATTATTTCTTCCCTGATTATACCCCCGTACAGCATTTACTTGTTCTACTCCCTGATCAGCGATGACTTTACACTCTTCTGAATAATGTCCTTGGTGACCATAAATATCACAAATAGCAGAAGATGAAACTACAGCAGTTTGCATTTCGAAAGAATCAAATCTATTACACAAAGAGTCTACCTTTTCAGCCAAGGTACGTCAACTGTCATTCTCATTCTTACCATGTGGAGGACAATATAGCACTCCTCTTTCAGCAGTCTACTGGTTATGGTTCAGGGCCATCTCCTCAATCAGAGTGAAAGCGTCATCAATGGTTTTGTTCATGAGGGCTCCTCCTGTAGCAGCATCAATAGTGAGACGGGTATTATAAAGTAAACCATTATAGAAAGTATGAATTAAAACCCATTTTTCCAAGCCTTGGTGAGGACACTTTCATTGTAATTCATTGAAACGCTCTCATGCCTCACTCAAAGATTTGCCATCCCTCCATGCAAAGCTGGTGATCTGATTTCTCAACTTGATCGTTTTACTTGGTGGGAAGTACTTCATCAAGAAGGCATTTAAAAGTAGGTCCCACGTGGTGAATGTTCCAGATGGTTGAGAATGTAGCCAAGCACGCGCTCGGTCCCTAAGAGAAAAAAGAAATAATCTGAGCTTCAAAGCATCACTGGATACACCATTAATTTTAATAGTATCACAAAATTCAAGAAAAAGAGCAAAATGTTGATCAGGGTCTTCAAGTGGTGATCCTCCAAATTGATTCTGCTAGATCATAGATAGAAAGGCCTGTTTGATTTCAAAATTGTTAGCCTTTATCACCGGCCTAGCTATGCTAGAGTGTGTTCTTTGTAGATTCGGCACTGCATAGTCTTGAAATGATCTTCTCTCAGCCATGATTACTTCTCCTCCCTTCTTCTATTTAATTCTGAGTTTCCTGTGCAATCTAAGAGTTTTATTAATTTCAAGATCTAAAGGAACTAATGGTTCTGACCTAAGGGTCCTGTGCATAAACAAATAGAAGAATCAAATAAACTCAAAATTTCAGAAAATAGGAATAAATCACAGCTTGTGAAGATTCAAAATTAATAAAAATAGAAAACACAAAAAAAACAAAATTAAAACAAAACTTAGTCTAGCAATACTATCAATTAATTCGATATTAACAAAAACCAAGGTCCCCAGCAATGGTGCCAAAAACTTATTGTGTCTGCAAGTGCACAGATACTCAAAGTAATAAAAGATATCGAACCACAGGGACCTACATGTTAAGTATCAAATAGTTGTTTTCTTACTAGCTAAGCACATTGAATATGATGTAAGCGAACGATCGAAAAGTGTACGGATTATCAAAGAGGAAGAGTTGGGACTAGGGTTTCATCCACCTTAATTTCAATGACTAGATAGAAATAAGTGTTCGTCAGTCTATTCTTAACATGATAAAGATGAAATTTACTTATAAAGAAATTGTTTCGCTCTCGCGACAACAATTTACAAAGAACAACCTCGCTCTCACGACTAATTTTTCAATGTTAAAAATAAGTAAACCTTGATAAAGAGATTTAAAATTACTCTCGTGCATAACTCTCAGTGTTAATATCTCAAGTGAAACTAAATATTCTCATATCTTAGTTTCATAGGTTTTACTTAAGGGTTCCAACAATCCAATACCTAATCTCTTAGGATATTTTCATGTCTCTCTCAATAATATTTCCTAGAACAATTTATAAATAAGAATTATACTTTCAAAAATCAAGAATTAAGAACAAACCTAATCTCTTAGCATAAGTTCCTAAATCATAATTTTAGGGTTCCAAGTTTTGCAAATCTCTTTTCAGTACATATCACAAAACTCTACACATGTTGATAATTGAAACTAGTAAAAAATAAAGACATTAATCACTTAAGTAAAATTATCATATCAATAAATATGCAAATGAAATAAAAGTCATCTAGTCATTAGAAATTAAGGGGATTACACCCCCTGTCCTAAAAATGTGTTTAAGCTAGCATGATGTAAGAATTACAATAAGACATTGATCAGAAAAATAAAAAATCAATAAAAGAAGAGTTAGGTTACTGCACATAGGGCTGTAAAGAAATTACAGCCCGTAATTTCTTCTAAAGGTTGCGATGAATAGTGGCAGCGCTCGCGCTTTCCTTGGTTTCTCCTTCAATTAAACACTTTTTGATCTGAAACTTTTTATGCGTGTTCTCCTTCCTCAGACGTAGCTTCCTTGAAAATTTCACGGCCGATGATGGTCTATGCACCTCTCAGTGATGAACCCTAGGGTGGCAGTGAGATTTCTGATTTCTCTCTGAATCCTCGATTAAAATTAGGGCATTTTGTTCTAAAATCTTTGCCTCTTCTTATAGATCACTCCTCTTCTTTCGGTTTTCGAAATGGTGGTCTAAATCGCTCGGAATCATTGTCGCAAGCATCGGCTATAGTAACTCTAGAATACTCGGGCAAACACGGCCGCCTGGGTTACAATTACGGTCCGTGAAGATAATTACGGCAGTGCCATAATTTCTTATGTGAAAAAATTTAGAAGAATTACGGGCTATAATAAAAACTATGGCAGTGCCGTGATTTATCCTTCATGCTTCAAATCTGGCTTAACGAGATTACGGCCGTAATATTAATTACGGCAGTGCCGTATTTTTCTCTAGACAAAAATCTCTTAAAATTATGGCAGAGGAAATAAAATACGGTAGTGTTATAGTTTAGTCTGTAAATCCAGTAAAACCACGGCCCGTAATTAAAATTATGGCCCTGCCATAATTTTGCGGAATACTCTGATTGGCTTGAAATTTGTAGTGTATTCTCCTCTTGATGATTAGGATTCATCTATGCACTCAGATTGCTTGAAAACCCATTAAAATGATGCTTTTTTTACCTAAAATTGATCAAAAACTAGAAAAGGTGTAGATTCCGAAGTATTTGACTAATAAGGCATAAAGATAAGCAAAATAGAATGAATATGACTCAAAAAGACTAAACAATCAATGCAAAATATATTATGAATTTTTGAGTCATCACTTGATCAAAGATCATCATCGTCATGCTAATGGTGGGGCATCTGAGAGCTTTTGGTTGACACCTTCCTCAATAGGCTCAAACACATAGTAATGTTTCAGGCGTTGACCATTAACTGTGAAGTTTCCTGCTCTTTCACTCCAAATCTCAATAGCGCCATAAGGATAAACTTTAACAACCTTGAAAGGACCTGACCACCTTGTCCTAAGTTTTCCAGGAAAGAACTTCAATCTAGAGTTAAAAAGTAAAACGAGATCACCTTCTCAAAAATCTTGAAGGGTCCCTAAAATAAGGGGGGGGGGGG
>JANTFE010011950.1:25695-36950 GCA_027562315.1 Costus pulverulentus | reverse complement strand
GACTGAATTGTTTTGGTTCAGTTTAAAGGAGTTTAAACTCTGATTGTAAGTGAGATCTGGTCTGATCATGTTTGATTGATTAGGGCTTGAGATCGGTAAGCTTCGATCCAGAGTATTGATGCTAGATCGGTGAGATCAAGAGCATCAAGAGATGAACGGTTAGATCTTGAACCATTTGGTTTGATTGGATCTGAGCCTATTCTGGTTTGATTTGGTTTTTCAACCAAATTCAATTGGACCAAATAAATAGAACCGGTTCACATAAGTGAACGCTTGGTTCAATTGGAGAAGGATTGTTTCGATGGTTCACTTGGGTGAACGCATGAAACATTGAGGAGTTACTAATTTTGGAAGTCGGTTTCCAAGTTGGAAACGCTCCCACGTAGTAACGTTGCTCGCCCATTATTCTCCATTGATTCCTCTCGGTTGAAGGTCTCTCTTTTTCGACGCCAAGAGGAAAAACATTCGGCCAGCAAGACTTCTTCTTCGACATCTCCTACACGCGATTAGGATTCTTGAAGGTCTTTGCTAGCACAAAGGACGACAAGGAGAAAGCCATCTTCACCTTGTGTGCGTCACCTTTGGAGAAGAAGCATTTGATTCTTTCTCTTCCAAGCCGCCTCCTTACTCATGGCCATGGTAACGCATCTCTATGCTATCGTTTTAAGTTGATCATATGAATATCACATGAGATCCTTTGAAACCCTTGCTTCCGTTGCAAATGAACTATATGCGCCACCTATTAGGGTTTCGGCCCCCCCTCCTTTTAGGGGACCCTTCAGGTGTGTCCCACGAGGGTGGGAAACAGTTAACAACTCCACTGATCGATAGCTTAGTGAGGGCTATGCGTTAGAAGGCTACTATACTTGATATTTTAATTGAAGGTTTTTTTTTAAGGTCTCATCAGTTTTATCTTTTGTCTAACAATACAGAGATGCAATCCTATAGTGATAACATAACGATAAAACATCACAGGCATGCTTTAGCAGATACTGGAAAAATAGTAAAAGAATGATGTGATCATAGTCTATTCAAGACATTTAACCAACTCATGCCAAAAGGAGGTTCAACTCTTGACTTAGGACTCAAGCCCGCTAAAACTAGACCTAGCCTAGCCAACCTCTAGCTTGGTCTTCAAGGTTGGCTCCAAGGTCCTTCTCATCATGGTTTAGCTCTCAAACCCAAGAGGTAGTTCTAGGGAAACCCTAGAAGCACCCCCATAGGTTCGGCCAATGCCATGGGCTTCCTTCAAGAGTGATGCACCACCATGTATGGGCCAAGACACATAGCACACAAGCCTTAATGCTCGGCCAAGTCATCTTGCACCACTACACCATGCGCCATCGAGGAAGAGTGTTTCTTACGCCACCAAGCAAGGTGCGCAAGCAAGCATGCATGCGTCAATCTCCAAATACATGCGCCACCCTAATCTTCTTCTTAGATAAAAGTAAAGAAAAGTGGCATGCAGGCCTCACAAGGATACATCATAGCTTGCAAAGGGGCTTGACTCATGATCACAACATTATGCACAACCAAGGTATTTACTCATGCAATTCTACAAGCTCATGAAAAACATAAAATCTAAAATTTTACTTTTTCATAAAACAAGTCTCTTTTTCTCATCTTCTTATTACAAATCTTTTGGTTATTCGCGATTAATTTTTCATGATGATTTCATAGATCCTTTCGGCTGGCAATTTTGTCAGATCAAGAGACTCGGCTAGTCCGAAGACACAATGTCTGTCTTACTTGACAAAACTATGTGCGCCTTTGGTCTTTAAATCAAGCAAAAAAAATAACCCAAAAATCCAAAAGAGATTGACAAGATGGTAGGAGCAAGAAACCCTAATTTTTCCTACTTAGAAAAATCGTTGACCATGTGATCATGCAATTTTCAAAAATTGAGATATGGCATGTGAGCATGGAAAAGCATGAAATTACATCGTTCGAGTCTCGCAAGTCGCTCTGATACCACTGTTGGGAAACCCCAGGAATATTTTACAATTTTCAGAGATAGAGATTACACAAATACATTGCACAACAGAAGCAATATCCCTGAAACAGGCCAGTCCCAAAAACCCAGTGAAGATCGACAAGTGAGAGAGTCGACACGATGAGATAGAAAATATGTTAGCCCCAGGATGAGGCTAATGTTGAGGTAGGCATCCAAGCGTGCACCCTCTGTAGTCTCACACACATGGATGCCTCGAGTACTCTTCTTCCATGCCCAATGCTAGCCCCAGGATGAAGATTCAAGCCTTAGGGAAACCTCCACTTTACTTGCACCACCTTCTAGAGAAGTTGTGCCAAGAAGGAAGAGGGAAGAAGACAAGCCGCCAAGCTCCAATGCTCCAAGCGCCGAGAGGAAAGGAGGAAGAAGCTTGCTTGCGGCAATGGAAGAAGAAGAAGATTACTTGCGCCAACCCTTGAAGCCTTCGCCCTTATGTCTTGCTCACGTCAATTTCATGTATCAAGACACTCGCATATCCCATGGATATATATAGATTAGAGGGGCGGCAACATAAGGGTTAGGCGCCAATTAACAAGAGGGGCGGTTAGGGTTGAGGGATGCAATTAGGGTTTATGGCATTGGAAAGTCTCCAAGACTTTTCCATAAACTCCTTTGCAAATACCCAAGACTTACCAAAGAAGTCTATCATGTCTTAGATGCTTCAAGCCTTGCCTTAGAGGCAAGCTTTCCATCCATGCATGAAGGGGCAAATCGCCTTTTGCTTCCATATGAAGCAAAATCGCCCACTCCACCCCATTTTGCCCCTAGGCGCCAATGCGGTGGAAATTTCTCCCCATTATACCCTTTTAGCCCAATTCTCTTGTCATGATAACTTGTTATTGCGCCTTATTGGATAATGAGCTAGCCCAAACTTCATTACATGGGATGATTAAGCAATTGGATCCAATCCAATGCAACCCTAATCTAAATTTGACCAACCATGGTCAAATACGGGCCAAGCAACCAAAAATGAAGTTTGGCTCCAATAACTCTCTTTCATCTCATTAGGCCCATTGGCGCTGATGAAATCTCTAAAATAGATTCGAGCTATCCAATAACTCGATCATAAGGCTTCCCGATCAATACAAGAACTCGAGTATCAAGGTGTGCGACCCTGTAGGTTCCTCTGACACTGGCAATGTTGACCAAAGGTCACCACAAGTAGTGAGTGGCACCTAGTAGTACATCGCTGCTACCCAGGTCATTAGAATGAATATTGATACGCACCACAAGTGCACGGTGTTATCGAAGTAATACAAAAGATATCGAATCCCACAGGGAACAAGGTGAGTACCAGAAAATCTAATTCTTGGAATCTAAGCTGATCAAATCATCGTTTTTGGAACTTAAAAACTAAAATTAAGCGAAATCGTAAGCAAGAAATCAAACAACTACAGCGGGGAAAATATATGAGAGAGAATATCAGGGCTTTGGTTTCCACCACTCTGACGATTTCAATTACGCTAAGAAATAAATATCAGTTACATGGATTTATAAATATGCATAAGGAATCTACCCTATGGTGCAAGGTGCCCTCTTTCGAGTGTACACCCCGGTATTTACCCAGAACGTCTCCTACTTTCGCGGTGGATCGCTCTAAACAAACCCAATGGGTTCCGTGGTAGATTATGGACCCTCGAGCGAAGAACAAGCACTTTTGTGTCAAGCCTTCGCAAGATTCACAAAGAGGTTCCGTCGTTACAATTCTACTTTCGTTATGAACTGTAATAACTATGACATGATAATACTTGGCCAGAGTAAATATCAAGAAATTAATAGTTCAAGTGAAATATGCTGAGAATATGATCCAAATAAACAAGTTAATACAAGAATTGCAAATAGAAATCGTCAGAGGGCTTCAACCTAGCCCTGAAATAAAGTTTATGCTACAACCATCGTCGAATCGCAAAAAATTCTCTCTTTGTAAATAGGAAAATCACAGGAAAAGGTTTATAAGAGGGAGGAGATGATGAACCAAATCAAATAAACAAGAATCACTGAGTTCTGATGGTTAAATCTCCAGAAATCGCCTCGAAGTCGCCTGCTCGCCTTGTCCGTCCGCCCTTGCCGCTTCGTCGCCTGATTGCTCCTTGATTAGGTCACTAAAATTGGAGCTTTATACTCTATTTGTTCTCCTTCGAATAAGCTTTCCATAGAGTCCTTACTTGCCAAATTTGGACTTGAATCGGGGCCGAAATCGACGAAAAACCGAGTGAAGGTCGAGCTGTTCCGATAGTGTCACGGGTGAACCCCGCCGGGTTCACCTGGTGGGAATTGCTCTGTGCAGTTCTGTTGCAAAGTAATCACATGTGAACCCCGCCGGGTTCACCTACCAGTGAAGTCCACGGAAAATTTCTGTGCAGGTTTTATCAGCCAGAATCACGGGTGAACCCCATGGGGTTCACCTGCCAGTGAAGCGTGCGGCGAATTTCGGATACCCTGACATCATCGGTGAACCCCGCCAGGTTCACCAGGCAGTGAAATGCGCGGTGAGTTTCCTCCTTTGGCAAGATCACCGGTGAACCCCGCCGGGTTCACCTGGCCGTGAAGTCTAGAAAAAGCTCCGATTGAGCCCAAATTTTACGGGCAGCTTCGTCTTCTCATAAGGAATCACCCCATACTCTTAGATTCTTCAAAATGTTTTCAAAATTGGGTGATTTAACCTAAAATTCCATAAGAAAGACAAAAAGTGAAGATTCTGAAGCTTTGAATGAAATAAGCTTTAAAGGAGTGTAAAAACATTCAAATAAGCCTGAATTTATCGTGGAATAATAATAAACTATAAAAATGCATGGCATCAAACACTCCAGACTTAAATCTTTGCTTGTCCTCAAGCAATAAAATAAGTTGAAATACATGCTTGGTATAAGAATAATCTTTTGTGTTGAAGTTCGCACCCAAGTTCAGAAAAATACTTTTTAGCAATCCAAGATCTAATCAGAAGAAATCAACTACAAGGAATGTCTTAAGTATTCACCAGTTTGGTCCCACAGTTTTTAGATGTCAACCAATTCAGAAAGTAGTAAACATGGGATTCAATCAAAGCATACACAACACTCATCTCATTCCTATCCTTCTAATTCATAATGTTGGGGTTAACTCAAATGTTTTATTCGGGATATGAAACACTAATCATTGCATTAGACTTCAACTCATATCCTTAGGTACCATTGCCAATTTTTCGCAATGCCAAGTAGAGGAGCCTTTTTTATTTCAATTCACATTTCTTAGATTTTAACTCATATCCTTTGGTACCACTGCCAATTTTTCGCAGTGCCAATTTTTTTTTTTTGAATTAACAGAAATCAACATATCCTGGCTTTTAACAAATGCAGTGTTTCCCCAATACTAGAAAGGAATTCAAAGTTTGAAAAGATATTATGAAAATGTAAATCAACATATCCTGATATGTATCGAATGTAAATTACAAACCAAAATCAATTGAAGAATCATGAAGATGCTTGACCCACTAAATGAACAACCTAAAATCAATCCACTTAGAGAATTTCTAATTCATAGAATATATGGACATGACTATTGAGTAAATTTCCAACAAGAACTACATTCAACATGTCTTGATAAATTCCAACCAATCATGCATTTAACTTTAAGAGTTTTGCAAAGCTATCATTAGACAAGACTAGCAATATATACCTTAAAACAACTTCATGAAAACACATAGATCCACACATCATGTAAGATGTAAAGAAGCTTATAGCATAATACCAAAGTTGAAAAAATGAGTAGTTCAAATATGAGTTAAACACTGCATAGAGTGAGACCTGTAGATGTGGACTAGGCCCACGAATAGTGGCATATAAGATACAATGCCAATATCAAAATAACATCCATCATAGAGTGTCATAACAAATCCATAAAGAGTCCGAGTACAACAACCAAACAAAAGCTGGAGTAAAGACAGCTCATCCGCTCTAAAATGTTACATAGTCCTCTACGCAACGTCATATATGTGAGAGGAGAAGGTGGCGATGTCGAGTCCTCATGGAGCTAGCGCCTCATGCGCGATTTGGAACCAAAAGCTCGGGAGCTCCTTCCCTTACCGCGGGAAGTGTAATCGGGCTCGTCCTCCTCATCTAAAGAGACCGGAATGTTCTTTATATTCTCCTTATTGAGCAAGGCGAACTGGTCGTCCAGAGCAGATAGCTTCTTCCAAATCGAACCCAACATCTTGTGCTATCGTTGCATCCCGGCTTTATTACCTAGAGTATAATGGAGATGGAGGAATCCATCTGATCAATAAGATCTCACTGCTGAAGCTGCTCCTCTCTCATCTCCTGAAGAATACCCTGCATAGAATCTGAGGAGGAGCCACCAAAGAAAAACGCTCCTGGGGCTGGTGGTGCAGTGTCTACAGGATCTGGTTGAGGGTCAGCAATTGACTTGATGCGCCAGTTCTCTCGAACACGGACAGTAGTGCACTCTGGGTTAGGCAATGTCATGCAGAATTGGCTATCCTTGAATGTCATGCAATAGGCATCACCCCGGCGGACGATGAGTTTCATGGAAACGCATGATGACACCAAAATATGTAGTATATTTTGTATCATTTTAGATATCTTTTCATGCTAAATTGAAGATCTTTTGCTTATTTTCATGCTAAATTCATCGAATATTGCAAAGTCTACTCCTATTTTGGTTTTTCATGATTTTCAAGCAAAAAGGCACTATTTTGGGCGTTTTTAAACAAAATCAAACACATGGAAGAATTACCATCATCAAGAGGAAGATACACAAGAAATTTTACGCAAATCGAGGCCAGGAACCAAAATACAGCAGTACCGTAAAGTATTTTACGGTACCGTATTTTGAGGCTACCGTATTATTAAGAACACGACCGTATTTTGGAGCTTTTCCAAATAGAAAGATTTTATGATTTTACGGCACTGCCGTAAAGAATTACACTGCCATATTTTGGAGCGTCTTCAGAACAGAAACCTTTGCTGAAGTTATGGCACTGCCATAAACTTCTACACGGGCCGTATTTTCCAGACATATTCCGACCAGAAAGTTCAACCGAAATTATGGCACTGCCGTAAACCAAATTACGGGCCGTATTTTCCAGCATTTCTAGAATAGAACACTCAAGCTATTTTACGGGAGTGCCGTGAGATATTACACTGCCATAATTCCCAGTCAAAAACATGATTTTTACGAGTCCGAATCTTGCGTGAGCCATAACGTTGGATCCAGAGGTCCAAATTGAAATCTGAAAGATGTTCTGAACTCGTCTTTAAGAGACAAAGGCGTACGAAGTGGAAGGGAGAACTTTTATCCAGTATCGAGGGAGCAATCGCCAGAGAGGTGGCTAGGATTTGGCCTCACGCTGAGAGGTGTAGAGGCCACCTTAGGCTGCGATTTTTGGTCAGAAGCTTCGCTTGGAGTAGGAGAGCACGCCCCAGAAGTTTCAGAGCGTTTGGAGTCTGATAGAGGGAGAAATCATCAAAATAGTGGTGACAGCACTATTCATACGCGAAATTATGGGTTGTATTTCAATTACAACCCTGTTTTATAACTTTTCTTCCCCTTTTTCGCTTTCTAATACTCTAGAATTATGGTTTGTTGTAATCCATTCTCCATGCAAGCTTAATCTTTATTTGGGACATGGTGTGTAATCCCCTTGATTCTTAATGATTAGATAACTCTGCTATTTTCGTCATGATAATTTTTGCTATGATAATTTTACTTTTGTGATAGATTGCGCTTAGACTCTCTATAAGTCCATGTTACTAATTATGTTTTTAGAGTTTTCGCAATGAGACTGAAAGGTGATTTGCTTGAGAACTTGGAACCCTAGAATTGCATTTTAGGATCCCTTCCTTAGGTTAGATCTAATTTGATCTGCTCTAGTAAATTAATTGCCATGATTATAACATGAATCTATAGATCGATTCTATTTGTCAAACGTGGAGATCTTGTACGAAAGCAAGGCTCAGAACGTTGGAGATCCATGAGTAAAACTAGTGTAGAGACTCGGATGCACGAAAGTGATACTTGAGACTTCACTAGAGATTATCAACCTAGAATTCGGATGCACGAAAGTGATCTTTGAATTCTCTGATTGATGATTTACTTATCTTTAGCCTGGGATAAATCTTGCGCGAAAGTGAGGATTTATCTCTGCGTGGTTATCTGCACGAAAGTGAGATAATCCTTTTATGAAGTAAATTGGGTCTTTATTTTAGCAAGATTTGATTGACAAACCTTTTATATATCTAATCATTGAAGTTAAGGTGGATGAAACCCTAGTCCCATGTATCTCTCTTTGATTATCTCTTATTTTGCGCGCTTTCCTATTGTTTACTCGCATCATACTCGATTGCTTAGCTAGTGAGAATGCAATTATTTGGTAATTAACAATAATGTCTCTGTGGATCGATATTTTTATTACTTCGATAATTTCGTGCACTTGCGGACACAACAAGTTTTTGGCGCCGTTGCCGGGGACCGTAGTTTTGTTAATATCAAAATAGTTGTTAGTATTGCTAGACTAAGTATTTTTGTTTTAGATTTAACTTTGTTTTTTTCTTTTTGCAGGTTTTGGATTTTCATAGTTGTGACAGAACTATGATATATGAAGATTTGTCAATTTGCTTGTGTTTTAGATTTCCTATTTTTTTATATATTCTGAAAAAAAAAAAAAATTTCTTGATTGATTGGTGTTTGATTATCTTTCTGTTATTGATAGATTTGAAAACATGTCTTTTAATCACAACTCCTGGGCAACTGAAATAGGTGAGGTATACATGCCACAAGGTAAATCTCTTGTAGATCAATTTAACTCTTATATGCAATCTTGTTCTTCTGATTACTGTGTTATTTGTGGATATCCTGATCATTGTTCCTCTGATTACCCATTTTTAAAACCAAATTTATCATGGCAAGAACAAGATCGATTGTATTCTAGATTGGAAAACCGAACTTCTTTATATGATGATTGCTCTGATCATGTTTCTGAACAACAATTTGAATTTGATACTGAAAAACTTGAATTAGAAAATTCCCCCTGTGATCATGATTGCTTTGAGATTGAGCCTTATGTGAATATTATTGAATCTCACTCTGATTTTGATTATTGTAGAACTGATTCATCTGCTAATTTATTTGAGTAAAAAATTGAGAAAATTGAAATTGAAGAACCTTCTTTTGATGATAATTCTGATTTTGATAATATCTTGTTTATGGTTAAATCTGATGAGCATGATGAAGGTTCAAAAATTATAGACATTGATGAGCCCCACTTTGATTTTGGCGATATTTTTGAAATTAATGATAAATCTCTTGTGGTCAACTCTGATTCTAATAATTCTCTTTCATATGATTCTGATTTTGACTCTTCTGATAATGAATTATTTGTGGGGAAGCATGAGAAAATAGATTTTGTAGAATCTCATCTTGATTTTGTTGATAATTTTGATATTGATAGATTATTTGATGACAAACATGAGGAACTTGAAAAGGATTTGAATGAATCTCACCTTGATGTTTTGCCCAAAGCTATTGTTAAAAATTTTGATCTATTTGGAAATTTGTGCTTTATCGAGGAATCTAATGGAAGACATACACATTATTTTGATGACCCAATACTTGAATCTTTTAATCTAGGTCCTTTTGTTATTGCCATTGAAAATATTAATTTGAAGAAAGGACTTATGATTTTACTTTATGATAAGCATAGGTAGATCATAAAGATTACTTTGAGTGGATCTGAGAATTTTAATTTATGCAAATTTGAATTTGAGAAAGCCACATTAATCATGATTTATATGAAATTCTGGATATTTGGATTTGTGGCTAAACTGTTTGGAAAAAGGAAATGCAGAAAATTATATGCTTTATATTTTGGAACCGATTCACCTACTTCACCATGATATTGATTTTTGGTCAAGCTATGGACCTAAAATTAGTGCTTGTTGGGAGGCAACCCAAGCACTTTTATCTTAGTTTAGTTTCTTTTATTTTAATTTTTTTTTAGAATTAATTTTGCTTTTATTTTTGCAGGAAAATCAAATTTTGCGCAAAATACGGCACTGCCGTAATCTAATTTACTCCCGTAATCTGCTATGATTTCTTTTCCGAGAGTTTTTAGTATTTTATGGCAGTACCGTATTTCCTTTATGGTACCGTATTTTCTGACCGTTTTTTACTTTACGTGCCGTAATCTTGAGTGTTTTCTTTTCAAAAATTTTTTGACAAATACGGCAGTACCGTAAAGAATATTACGGTACCGTATTTCAAAACTGCTTTCTGCTTATTGAGTAGGTGTTTTCTCGCTGCGATTTTAAGAATCTGGGTTGAGAAAAATTTTAATCTTTGGCACGACATGGAAGTACTCATCTTTGTCTATTATTTGGATATTTTTGCTGAATTTTAAAGTCCACGGATTGTCCTAGAACACATAGCAACTTTTTGATTCTGATTAGATTTTGTGCAGTTTTTCATTTTGTAATCTAAGTAGCCTTCTTTCTGCTCATACCCTAAATTCATGGTAGATTTTGACCCTTTATTTTTCACATGCCTGGAAAGATCAAGTTTTATTCTACTTCATGGTTTTGTCTGTTTTCTTTTTGGATCATTAAATCTTATTTTTGGGTATGGCTACTTTTAATAACAAAATTCAAAAACTGCTTGATTTGCTTTCTACCTGTCATAGCTTCTTCTCTAGATTTGCAGCACCTCTAGCTACCACTGCATCTGCCTCTGACATCACTGTTTCTAGCCGTTGACACTGGATCATACTACCAGTAGATTCTTATTTCTTTTACTGCCTCTTATTCCATGATATGATTTTATTTTTTGCAGCAGAATCTTTATTATTGACTCTGATATTTTTCATCTATGCAGGATTATCTTCCATAGCCTGACAATCTCACCTCCAAGACTGTATTCTCTAGCAGGCCACTAGAGATTACTCACCCTTATGTCGGCACCATCACCATCATTGCTAGCAGCTTTTTAGCTAGCATTTGTTCCACCAGCACTCTTCTAGACCCTCGATGATATCTCTGATTCTTTCTTTGAGAAAATTATTTTTAAAATTAATTTTTTTTGAGACTGTTTTTGATCTGAGCCTTATGTGAGCCTTATGTACCTTAAATTTTGCAAAAAATTTTCAAATGGCACATCTTTGGACCCAGGTGCATTGGCCTGACAATGATTGAGCATGATCTATATGGTTTTGTGAGTATCACTTGCACTCTCTTATTAATGACTATTCCTTATAGTG
>JANTFE010011950.1:6851-25595 GCA_027562315.1 Costus pulverulentus | reverse complement strand
TGTAAAATTGACAGTGGTACTGAAGACAAGAGTTGAAGTCAAAAATAAAAAGTGTGTATCTAAGTGGGTACATGCTATCTTCACAAAAACAAAAACAAAAAAAAAATCATGTGTGGAAAAAGATCTTGGAAACCTAATTCCTGTAAACAAAAGCATGATAGATTTGAACTGAAAACTGAGTGAAATCATGAGATTGATAATTCTATTTATTATACAAGTTGCGAAGTTTTATTTGATTGAATTATTGATCTAGAGGGTTGAATTTTAAGAATGATATGTTCGCTTGAAGTTTTATAAATCAATTGATGGAATTTTTCATTGATGATTGTATTTTTGAAATTTATTGAGCATGAAAAGGTTATTCTTTTAATCAAGTTTTGATTTTTGCTTGAGGACAAGCAAAGTTTGAGCCTTATGTGTTTGATGACACCAAAATATGTAGTATATTTTGTATCATTTTAGATATCTTTTCATGCTAATTTGAAAATCTTTTGCTTGTTTTCATGCTAAATTCATCGAATATTGCAAAGTCTACTCCTATTTTGGTTTTTCATGATTTTCAGGCAAAAAGACACTATTTTGGGCATTTTCAAGCAAAATCAAACACATGGAAGAATTACCCTCATCAAGAGGAAGATACACAAGAAATTTCACGTAAATCGAGGCCAGGAACCAAAATACGGCAGTACCATAAAGATTTTACGGTACCATATTTTGAGGCTACCGTATTATCAAGAACACGACAATATTTTGGAGATTTTCCAAACAGAAAGATTTTATGATTTTACGGCACTGCCGTAAAGAATTACACTGCCATATTTTGGAGCATCTTCAGAACAGAAACCACTACTGAAGTTACGGCACTGCCGTAAACTTCTACATGGGCCGTATTTTCCAGACATATTCCGACCAGAAAGTTCAACCGAAATTACGGCACTGCCGTAAACCAAATTATGGGCCGTATTTTCCAGCGTTTCTGGAACAGAACACTCAAGCTATTTTACGGCAGTGCCGTGAGATATTACACTGCCGTAATTCCCAGTCAAAAATGTGATTTTTACGAGTCCAAATCTTGCGTGAGCCTTAACTTTTGATCCAGATGTCCAAATTGAAATTAAAAAAGATGTTCTGAACTCTTCTTTAAGAGGGGAAGGCGTACGAAGTGGAAGGGAGAACTTTTATCCAGTATCGAGGGAGCAATCGCCAGAGAGGTAGCTAGGGTTTGGCCTCACACCGAGAGGCGTAGAGGCCACCTTAGGCAGCGAATTTCACTCAAAAGCTTTGCTTGGCATAAGAGAGCATGCCCCAGAAGTTTCAGAGCGTTTGGAGTCCGATCGAGGGAGAAATCATCAAAACAGTGGTGACAGCACTATTCATACGTGAAATTACGGATTGTATTTCAATTACAACCCTGTTTTATAACTTTTCTTCCCCTTTTTCACTTTCTAATACTCTAGAATTATGGTTTATTGTAATCCATTCTCCATGCAAGCTTAATCTTTATTTGGGACATCGGGGTGTAATCCCCTTGATTCTTAATGATTAGATAACTCTTCTATTTTCGTCATGATAATTTTTGCTATGATAATTTTACTTTTGTGATGGATTGTGCTTAGACTCTCTATAAGTCCATGTTACTAATTATGTTTTTAGAGTTTTCGCAATGAGACTGAAAGGTGATTTGCTTGAGAACTTGGAACCCTAGAATTGCATGTTAGGATCCCTTCCTTAGGTTAGATCTAATTTGATCTGTTCTAGTAAATTAATTGCCATGATTATAACATGAATCTATAGATCGAGTCTATTTGTCAAACGTGGAGATCTTGTGCGAAAGCAAGCATCGGAATGTTGGAGATCCATGAGTAAAACTAGTGTAGAGACTCGGATGCACGAAAGTGATCCTTGAGACTCCACTAGAGATTATCAACCTAGAATTCGGATGCACGAAAGTGATATTTGAATTCTCTGATTGATGATTTACTTATCTTTAGCCTAGGATAAATCTTGCGCGAAAGTGAGGATTTATCTTTGTGTGGTTATCTGCACGAAAGTGAGATAATCCTTTTATAAAGTAAATTAGGTCTTTATTTTAGCAAGATTTGATTGACAAACCTTTTATATATCTAATCATTGAAGTTAAGGTGGATGAAACCCTAGTCCCATGTATCTCTCTTTGATTATCTCTTATTGATTATCTCTTATTTTGCGCGCTTTCCTATTTTTTACTCGCATCATACTCGATTGCTTAGCTAGTGAGAATACAATTATTTGGTAATTAACAATAAGGTCTCCGTGGATCGATATTTTTATTACTTCGATAATTCCGTGCACTTGCGGACACAACAACGCACGACTCGATCTCAAGCCGGTTGTTTCCACTAGCCTCGG
The DNA here is from genome assembly GCA_027562315.1 of Costus pulverulentus. Lineage (NCBI taxonomy): Eukaryota > Viridiplantae > Streptophyta > Magnoliopsida > Zingiberales > Costaceae > Costus > Costus pulverulentus. The sequence continues at coordinate 23,207 of JANTFE010011950.1, read as the reverse complement.
TCGTGCCATAGGGAATGACCCCGAGGGAGACTGATAGTGGGGTGATGAGGCCGCCAATGAATATTGCGCCCTTGCAGCAATGCGTGATGTGGCTGAATTGCTTTGCTAAGTAGAATCCAGAATCGACCCTGAAAGAGTGAAGCATGCACCATAAGTAAAATAACTCTGACTGACGTGCCATGCCGTCGCTCTCCCCTCTCCCGAAGATTGTATGGGAGAGTACGCGGTGGACATATCTGATAGTTGGATTGCAGATGCTTGAGGCCCTAGCGACTCTAGCTGAATAGAAGTGCTCATTCATAATTGATGCCCAAAAAGCCTGCTCATTGAACTCCACCGGGACTTTGCGTGTGCAAGGTTCTAGGAAACCATAAATTTGGCGAAGCTGATAAAGAGATAAACAGTGCTCAGCATTCCCCATACGGAAGGAAATGCGCCCTGGATCATCATCAACAATGGCAGCAGCTTTCACATCCAACGAGCTGAGGAACTCCAATGTTATTCCAATGTACGTGGGGGAGGCGAGTCTTAGGAACTGCTCCCATCCAATATTTGAGTACATCCATTCAACATCATCCAAAAGCCCTAACATAACAAGAGTGTTTCTATCCAAATATCGGGTGTTGAGCATCTAGCGATGAAGAAGATGTTCGATGTTTTGTTTATGCTCTGCATTCCTGAATACTATGCCAAATTCGTTCAGCGAAGATACATAGGTCTGGGACTGCCGAGCATAATGGCATGCCGGATTTCTGGAGGAGGAAGGCTTGCCGGCTAGCTAGCAGGAGTGGCTTGTGGCAGCGGAGGCTGTCCATGCGGGACAAAGTCATCATCGTCTGTGGACGATTCAGATACCGGTTGCAGATTACGACGACAGAAAGCAAGCACCTTTCGCTGTGGTGCCATTAGGTCAGATTGCCAGAGAAGATCAGAAAATTGTAAAGATTCACATGAGAACACGAGCAGCACCTGATTGAGGAGGCGGAAGTGAAAAAATCGGCGAGCGAGAGAAACCAGAGTACCAATGCTGGGAAATGAATTGAGGCTGTGAGAACCTCACCAGAGATGTAGGTCGTGAAGACAGAAGGTCCCTGAAGATCTGAGGGTGAGAGTTCGTCGAGAGGATCACGAATTTGGAGCAGAGGGAGCGGTGGCGCCGTGAAGCTGAGAAAACCCTACCCATGGTTTAGGACGAACATGGGCAATGCTCCAAAAGAAACACGGGTGAACACAGTTGGGTTCACCTAACCATGAAGCACACTTTAGGGATGCACCCGGTCTGATTCAGTTGTCTTCATGGGTGAACCCCGTCGGGTTCACCTAGCCGTGAAGTGCACGGTAAATTGCTGAAAATCTAGAAATAATATGCACCACTTGATATGGCTGGCTCTATCTTTGTTTAACAAAAATACCCATCGAAAAATTGCTCGTCAAGATGCAAAGTGTACTTCAAGGGTGAACCCCATGGGGTTCACCTGGTTTTGAAGTGCACTGAGCTTTAGTAAAAATCCAGCAAAAATCTCCTGTTCGCATAGCGCATCTACATCCCAAAAATAGAGCTCTATCAGTGTATATCAATATCAAAATCTCCTAAAATAGTACTAGATAAGTAAGAGAGTGAACTATTCAACGATGGTAAACTAAAAATTAAATGTCAACTAATGTAATAGAAAGAAAATGAAAACAATGAGAAAACTTGGGTTGCCTCCCAAGAGCGCTTGTTTTAGGTCAATAGCTCGACCGTAGAGTCATCAGGTTATCTAATCAGGGGGGGGGGGTCAGAAGGTGAGAGAACTTCCCCTTGCTTGACTAGTCCTACTTCAAATCGGTGTTCGAGGCGGTGTCCATTGTCTTCCAAACTTCTAGTGCGTTTGAGTACACCCACGCTGTAACATATACCTGCAAGAGAAGGTTTTTTGAGAGAGTTAGACAGGTCAAATTGAATAACATTGCCACTGATGTTTAAATCCAGTTTCACATTTTTAACATCAATGACAACACCAGTTGTAGGAAGAAAAGGTCTTCCTAAGATAATAGGAAGTCTGCCATCCTCATCAATGTCTAACACAACAAAGTCAGTAGGAATAAAATAATCCCCTACTTAAATGGGTACATCCTCTAAAATACCCACTAGACTTCGAACTGATCTATCAGCAAGCTGCAAAGAAATACTAGTCGATTTTAAATCACCCAAATCCAGCCTTTTACACAGTGATAACGGCATGATGCTGACACTCACTCCTAAATTGCACAGCGCTCTCTGAAAGGTCATCTCTACTATCTGGCACGGAATAGAACAGCTGCCAGGGTCCTTGAGTTTTTGTGGAAGCTTGTTTTGCAAAATTGCACTGCACTCCTCAGTGAGTGCCACGGTTCCTTGGTCTTCTATCTTCCGTTTATTTGAGAGGATGCCCTTCAGGAACTTCGCATAGGTCGGCATCTGCGAAAGGGGATCAACAAAGGGAATGTTAATATATAATTTTTTTTAATATTTCCATAAACTTACTGAATTGCTTGTCTAGCTTGGCTTTGACAAGCCTTTGAGGGAAAGGTATCAGCAGCTTGTAGGCTGGCGGCCCAACATAGGGTCGCTCTTCCTCCGTTCGTTCAGGTTCCGCTGGTGTTGAATTTGCGTGTGGCTCCTCAGGATTCGGTGTCACTTCATCCCTTGTTTCATTGGTTGGCATCTTAGGGTCTTCAAGTTGTTTGCCACTCCGAGTGGAGATTGCATTGTAATACTCTCTCGGGTTAACTTCTGTTATGATGGAAGCTTCCCTGGAGCTCTTGAGGATGAGCTAGCTTGCTGGGCAAGCTGGCTCTCCAACATTTTGTTGTGCATCTCCAAGGAGTTCATCCTTGTCATCATCAGTTTCATCATATCAGTCAGCCCTTCTATCTGCTTACTCAGTTGAGACTCTTGGGCCGGTCTTGGCGGCGGATTGTAGTTTGCTTGTTGAGGGGGAGGATTGTAGTTTCCCTGTTGGAACTTAGGTGGCTGCCTGTAATTTTCTTGTTGTGGTGGCCTGAAGTTCCCTTGTTGAGGTTGAACTTGTAGTGGCGCTTGCCCTAGTTGTATAGGCTGTGTGGTCCAGTAGGAGAAGTTCGGGTGGTTGCGCCAGCCAGGGTTGTAATAGTTGGAATAAGGGTTGTTCATGGAATTCATATTTCCAACTACATTAAGATGTTCAGGCTGACTTGGGACCACTTGTCCATCTCCCACTCAGCACTCAACACCTGCATGTCCTACAATGCCACACAGCTCACAAGACAATGAATTAGTGTCTAAAGAGTTAATAGACCATGAATCAAATTTCTTAGTCAGATTATCTACCTTCATAGTGAGAGCAGTTAATGAATCAAGATCGAATTTACCTGCTTTCCTGGAAGGTGTACCTTGCTACAGATTCCATTGATGGTAGTTCATTGACATGTCCTCTAGGAGGCTTATAGCATCTTCAGGTACTTTGCTCATTAAGCCTGATACTCCAGCAACTGCATCGATTGTGAGTCTAGTGTTGTTGTATTCCAATCCCATATAGAACGTGTGTACTAGAACCCAAGTCTCAATCCCATCGTGCGGACATAATATTTGAAGCTCTTTGAACCATTCCCAGGCTTCGTACAAAGACTCTTCATCCTTTTGCATGAAGCTCGTTATCTGGTTTCTAAGTTGGATTGTCTTCGAAGGAGGAAAATACTTCGAGAGGAAAACTTGAGACAGTTCATCCCATGTCCGTATTGAAGCTGAGGGGATCGTGTGGAGCCATGCCCTTGCTCTGTCCCTTAAGGAGAAGGGAAACAAACGCAACCTGATAGCATCAGAAGTAGCTCCATTAATCTTTAACATATCACAATATTCCAAAAATATAGACAAATGCATATTGGTATCCTCAAGAGGAGAACCACCAAATTGATTTTGTTGTATCATGGAAATTAGAGCAGGTTTAATTTCGAAATTATTGGCCTCGACACTAGGCCTAACGATTCCTGATTGAAACCCATGTGTAAAAGGCGTTGCATATTCTCGCAGTGTTTTGGCATTGTTGTTGTTCACAGGTTGCGACGCTGGTTCGTTCTCCATGTCAATGTGAAGGTGTTCCATCGGTTCTTGATTCTCCTTTTTCAGATCTTGCTCAAACCTCCTTCTTTGTCTGAAGGTTCGTTCTATTTTGAGATCGATTTCCAAGAGTGCTCCGGCCCTGTAACTTCTTTGCATAAAAATTTGTCAGACTCAATTAAGAAGTTCAAAGCAATTAACACAAGCAGAAAGCAGTGTGAAACAGAATAAAGAAAGAAAAGGAAACTAACTAAAGCTTAGTCTACTAGTCCTTAGAAGTATACTGATATGAACCGTTGTTCCCCGGCAACGGCGCCAAAAACTTGATACGCATCACAAGTGCACAGTGTTATCAAAGTAATACAAACGATATCGAATCCCACAAGGAACAAGGTGAGTACTAGAAAATATAATTCTTAGAATCTAAACTGATCAAATCGTGGTTTTTGGAACTTAAAAACTAAAATTAAGCGAAATCGTAAGCAAGAAATCAAACAACTAGGGCGGGGAAAATATATCAGAGAGAATATCAGGGCTTTGGTTTCCACCACTCTGACAATTTCAATTGTGCTAAGAAATAAATATCAGTTACATGGATTTACAAATATGCATGAGGAATCTACCCTATAGTGCAAGGTGCCCACTTTCGAGTGTACACCCCGGTATTTACCCAGAACATCTCCTACTTTCACGGTGGATCGCTCAAGACAAACCCACTGGGTTCCGTGGTAGATTATGGACCCTCGAGCGAAGAACAAGCACTTTCGTGTCGAGCCATCGCGAGATTCACAAAGAGGTTCCGTCGTTACAATTCTACTTTCGTTATGAACTGTAATAACTATGACATGATAATACTTGGCCAGAGTAAATATCAAGAAATTAATACTTCAAGTGAAATATGTTGAGAATATGATCCAAATAACCAATTTAATACAAGAATTGCAAATAGAAATCGTTAGTGGGCTTCAACCTAACCCTGAAATAAAGTTTACGCTACAACCATGTCAAATCGCTAAAAATTCTCTCTTTGTACATAGGAAAATCATAGGAAAATGTTTCTAAGAGGGAGGAGACGATGAAACGAAAGAAATAAACAAGAATCACTGAGTTCCGATGGCTGAATCTCCAAAAATCACCTCGAAGTCGCCTGCGCGCCATGTCCATCTACCCTAGCCGCTTTGTTGCCTGATTGCTCCTTCATTAGGTCACAGAAATTGGGGCTTTTATACTCTATTTGTTCTCCTTCGAATAAGCTTTCCATAGAGTCCTCACTTGCCAAATTTGGACTTGAATCGGGCCCGAAATCGACGAAAAATCGAGTGAAGGTCGGGTTGTTCCGATAGTGTCACGGGTGAACCCCTCTGGGTTCACTTGGTGGTGAAGTGTTCTGTGTAGTTCTGTTGCGAAGTAATCACAGGTGAACCCCGCCGGTTCACCTACGAGTGAATTCCACGGCAAATTTCTGCGCAGGTTTTATCAGCTAGAATCACGGGTGAATCCCATGGGGTTCACCTGCTAGTGAAGCGTGCGATGAATTTTGGATACCCTAACATCATTGGTGAACCCCGCCGGGTTCACTAGGCAGTGAAATGCACGGTGAGTTTCATCGTTTGGCAAGATCATAGGTGAACCCCTGGCCGTGAAGTCGAGAAAAAACTCTGATTGAGCCCAAATTTTACAGGCAGCTTCGTCTTCTCATAACGGATCACCCCATGCTCTTAGATTCTTGGAAATGACTTCAAAATTGGGTGATTTAACCTAAAATTCCAAAAGAAAGGCGAAAAGTGAAGATTCTGAAGCTTTGAAGTAAATAAGCTTTAAAGGAGTGTAAAGACATTCAAATAAGCCTGAATTTATCATGGAATAATAATAAAAATCACTATAAAAATGCATGACATCAAATAACGACATCGACATCCCCATCATCGCGACTAGGTACATATGCATCATAGTCTCTTTGCCGAACTGATATCTGAATGGACAAGTGTGTCACTATTAAGTCATTTTTATATAGGGAATTATATTCGATTTCCACTGTTATATCTTCACTATTCTGGCATTTACACCTGATTATACATGGAATTATTGCAATATCTTCAGAATCTATACTCGTTGGTGCTTTTACCTCATTTCAGGGAAAAAGCGAGGGAATGTGACCGTTTTCAGCTGGATCAGTGTTCTCGGTAAGAATCACGACCTACCCAACGACCAGAATCACGCCCCGTGGCTTCTGTGTCGCCTGATACCAATTTTCTAGATTTCACCCCTCGCCATCCCTACATTAGATAGAAGATCTTGAAGGGGCAAATAGGGAATTCGACATTACTGAGGAGGACAAAAACAAAAAGCGCTATTCACCTAAGGGCAAGTTTTACACACATACACATGGACGTAAGGAAGAGAGGCGGCGGCTGAGAAAAGAGGGGAGGAAGAGATCCTTCGCAGCGAGAGCGTAAAGGGGGAGGCGGATGACCAACCAGAGGGAGAGGAAGGCTTCTACAAGCGGCTTCTTCCTCCTTTGAGGGAGTCTTGTTTCCCTTTCCTCATCTATTCCGCTTTCCTTGTTGTCTATGGATGTTAAGTTTGGATTATCTCATGCCTTACCTTGGAACATGGATGTTGTAGCTTAAATCTTGTCTCAGGGCTAGGTAAAGCCCCTTGAATGTTCTATGTGTGGATGATAACTTTATTTCATAATCCCTAGATTGTCCTATTTTGCCTAGTTGCACCTCATGAATGGAGTATTTCATTTTGATATCTTCATTCTCTTAGATATCTGGTATGGCCGAGAGGCACGTCTGGATGTTGGAAACCCTAGGCAGGAGTGTTTCAATCATCATACGAGAGCAGTTGATTGAGTACGGGTAGTGTATACCATTTTGCACTCTTTAGGTTTATTCGGTTATGCGTAATACGACGATAGACGTTTAACCATATAAACAGCTCATTGCATCCTCGAGAGGGGACAACTTGTACAAATGATGGGATGGTATGCATAATCTGGCGTTCATTGGGTTTATTCGGTTAAGCGTGCTACGACAGTAGACGCTCAGCCGGGTAAGCACCTTGTTGCATCCTCGAGAGAGGACAACTTGTACATTTATGGATTACCCTAGGACTTAAAAAGGGAGTTTTATATTGTTATTCATCCATTCATAACGCGTCAAGGCGGTGGACCCTAGCCCTGATCCCGAGCATCCTTAGACCTTTCTTCGTGCATTTACCTTGCTTTCTTTCTTTAGCTATAACTTAGTAATTTACTTACACTAATTAAATGATCGTCTAGCTTGTGATAATTGAATCAGTCGGTACTTGGTATTTGGTCCTTGTGGGATCGATACATTTATATTACTTCGATAGTCTGTATACTTGCGGAACCTATCAAGTTTTTGGCGCCGTTGCCGAGGACTAAATCTTTCAATATCGACACGGTTAGGTTATTGCTTGACTAGACATTTTTCTTTCTTTTAGTTTATTTGTTTTTAGTTATTTAGTAATAAGCTCTTTATTATATTTGATACTCACTTCATATCTTTTTGGTTATTTGGAAAGTTGCCTTTAAACTCACTTGGTTTATGCATTGGACTCTACGGTTGGGAGAATTAGTACCTACAGATCCTGAAATTAAAAAGACATTCCGACGTCGTAGAAGAGCTAAGTCCAAGGCAACAAACTTTGAAGAACTTATTGAAAAGCTCAAGATGGATAACTGATGACACCGAAATTTATAGTAAATTTTATGCCATTTTATATATCTTTTTGTGTCATATTCATAGACTTTGCTCATTTTTATGCCTTTTTTATCAATATTTGTTGAATCTACACTCTTTTATATTTTTGATGATTTTCAGGCAAAAAGGCACAATTTTCAGTCGATTTCGGCAACTCAGATGCATAACTGAATTCACAACATCAATAGGATATCACACGTCAAATTTTAGAAGAATTAGAGCTTCAGAGCCAATTACGGCACCTCCATTATGGATATTACAGTACCGTAATTTGAAGTTTTTCAGACCTGAGAATTTCGTGGTATTACGGCACAGCCATAATAATCTCTATGGTGCCGTATTTTGGAGTGTTTTTGGACAAAGATTTGATGAAGTTTACGGTACTACCGTAATGGAATTTACAGTACCATAATTCGGGATGGTTTTCCATCAGAAAGATTACTGACATTACGGCACTGCCGTAAAGAAGATCACGGTACCGTAATTCTGGAAGAATTTCACCCGAGAGTTGCCTGTCCAAATTACGGCACTGCCGTAACATTCATTACGGTCGTAATTACAACTCAAAATTGTGATTTTTTTGGTCAACATGAAGCTTAATTTTTGCGGAGATGATTGCGATCGATCCAGGCCATTAAATAGGATGTTGTAAGAAGCAAAAAGAGAGTTTTTTCGGAGACAAAGAGAAGTAGACCAAAAGCCCTAATTTTCGTCCACCAGAGAGAGAGAAATTGCCTCACATGCCGCCGCCCTAGGTTTTGCCGCCGGGAAGCATACATCGCATCTCCGGCCGTGAAGTGGAAGCTACGCATAGAGGAGGAGAAGGTGTCCCAGAAGTTTCAGCGTGATTGGAGATCAGACGGAGGAGAAATCAACAAAAGATTGAGCACTGCCGCCGTTCGCCCAGATTACGGCCATACCGTTATTCTTCCTTTCACTCTGTTTCGATTTCCAACACTACGAATTATTGTAATCTTCTCTCTATGATAGCTTAAACACACTTTGGGACATGGGGGAGTAATTCACTTGATTTTTAATGACTAGATGACTATTTTTTTATTTTTTCGTCACGTTTAATCTTAGCATGATGATTTTACTCATGTGATGATTGTTCTTAGATTCTGTTAGATCTATATTATTATTCATGTTTTAGAGTTTTCGCCATTGACTGAAAAGTAATTGCTTGAGAACTTGGAACCCTAGAATTGCATGTTAGGAACTTTCTTAGGTTAGTTCTTATTTGTTTGATTTTAGGAGATTAATTGCCATGAATATAATATAAATCTAGGATTGAGTCTAAGTTGTCAAACATGGAGATCTTGTGCGAAAGCAAGGATCGGAACGTTGGAGAACGATGAGTAAAACTAGTGTCGAGACTTGGATGCATGAAAGTAATCCTTGAGATTCTTAGTTTGATGATTTATTTATCTTCAGCTTGGGATAAATCTTAAGCGAAAGTGAGGGTTGATGTCTATATGATTGTCTGCACGAAAGTGAGATAATCCTTTTATTAAGTAAATTTCATCTTTATCATATTAAAGTTAAACTGACAAAATTTTTATTCATGTCTAGTCATAGAAATTAAAGTGAATGAAACCCTAGTCCCATCTTCTCTCTCTGATAATTCTGTTTTAATTTTTGATTTGTTCGCTTGCATAATTTTGATTACCTAGATAATAAGAAATCAATTATTTGGTACTTGACAACATAGGTCTCTATGGGATCAATACTTTTTCTTATTACTTCGAGTATCCGTGCACTTGCGAGCACTACAAGTTTACGGACAATAAGTTTTTGGAGCTGTGTCAGGGAGTGTGTCCTTTCGTATTACAACAAGTTTTTGGCGTTGTTGCCGGGAACCTTAGTTTTGTTAATATCAAAATAGTTGTTAGTACTGCAAGACTTAGTTTTATTTGTTTTAGATTTAACTTTGTTTTTTGTTTTTGCAGGTTTTGGATTTTAACAAGTTGTGACAGAACTGTGATATCTGAATATTTTAAATTTTCTTGTGCTTTGTGTTTTTTTATATTTTGACAAAAAAAAATTTGATTGATTAGTGTTGGATAATCTTTTTGTTCTTGATAGATTTGAAGATATGTCTTTTTATCACAACTCCTGGGCAACTGAAAGAGGTGAGGAATACATGCCACAAGGAAGGTATGAAGATGATTCATTGTGCACACTTCAAGATTAGTTTAACTCTTATATGCACTCTATTAGATGTGATATTTGTGGATGCTTTGATCATTGTACTTCTGATTGCCATATTTTAATGCACCAAAATTCTAATTCTTCATGGTATCAAGATGATCATTATCATTCCAGTTGGGAAAATCAAACTTCTTTTTATGGTGATTGCTCTAATCTTGTTTCTGAATCATACTTAGAGGATACTGACGCATCTAGGTTAGAATCCATGCTTGAAAAATTCATGAAAAATCAAAACCAAATCATGATAAATCAAAGTGAGAAAATTGAGGATCTTAAGGGAATAATTAGTCAACTTGCCCCTCAAGTAGAATCTTTGACTGCTAATTTTGAAATGTTAGAAGCCCGGATAGCACAACAAATATGTTTATTTGAGTTTGATTTGGAAAGTAAAAAACTTGATTTAGAAAATTCCCTCTCTGATTATGATTGTTTTGAGATTGAGCCTTATGTGGATATTAATGCATCTCAATATGATTTTGATAATTGTGAAATTGATTCCTTTGATAATGTATTTGTGAAAAAGTTTGAGGAAATTAAAATTGAAAAACCCTGTTTTGATGAAATTGATTCTTTTGATAATATATTGTTTATGGTTAATTTTGATGAAGGATATAAGGGGACTAATTTATAAAAATCTTACTGTGATTTTGTTGATAACTTTGAAATTGATAAATTATTTGATGATAAATACGAGGAACTTGAAAAGGATTTGAATATTTCAAACATTGTTGATTCTCACTCTGCTGCTTTGCCCATATCTAATGTTCACTCTTTTGATTTCATTGAAAATTTATGTTTTATTGAGGAACCTAATTTGAGACAAAAATTTTATTTTGATGATCCAATGATTATATCTTTTGATCAAATTCCTATGGCAATTGAAGATTTAAATTTGAAGAAAGGACTAATGATTTTACTCTCTAATAAATTTAGGAAGATCATTGAATATCTTTTATGTGAAGTTGAAAATTTTAATTTTGATTTCCGCATACTGAAGAAAGCCATGTCAATTGTGATTTATGTAAAATTTTAGATATTTGAATTAGTGGCTAAACTTTTTGGACAGCGGAAAAGAAAGAAATTACATGCTATTTACTTTGGAACTAATTCCCCTACTTCACCATGAGATTTGATTTTTGGTCAAGCGAATGACCTAAAAATTAGCGCTTCTTAGGAGGCAACCGAAGCATTACCACTTAGCTTAGTTTCTTTTATTTTAGTTTATTTTTAGAATTAATTTTTCTTTTTTCAGGGAAAATAAAATTTTGTGTAAAATACGGCACTGCCGTAATCTGCTTTACGGTGCCGTAATGTCGGTCCGACTTTATCCCGAGAGTTTTTGGTATTTTACGGCACTACTATAATTTTTTTTACGGTGCTGTAATTCCTGCATATTTCTAACCCGAGAGTTATTTGAAAAATACGGCACTGCCGTAATTATTTTTACGCCCATAATTTTGAAACTGTAGTCTGATAATCTAATTAGGTGTTTTCTCGCTGCGATTTTAAGAAACTGGGTTGGAAAAATTTTTGATCTTTGGCACCATCACGAAGTACTCATCTTTTACTATGATTTGGATATTTTTATTGAATTTTAAAGTCCATCGATCTTTCTAAAACACATAGCATCTTTTCGATTCTCATAAATTTCTGCAGTAGTTTTCTCTTGACTAATCTGATTAGCACTTTTATTGTAAGTTTTTAAGATGCTTTAATGAGTTGTAACCCTGATTTTTCACATGGAATATGAAGAACACGTGTCATTCTATCATGAGGATTAGTTATTTTCATGAAAATACTTTCTGAGCAATCTAGGACACATAGCAACTTTTTGAATCAGATTAACTTCTGTGCAGTTTTTGATCTTGTAATCTAATTAGCCTTCTTTCTGTTGATACCCTAAAGTCCTGATAGATTTTGATCCTTTGATTTTCATACATCTGAAAATAACAAATCTTATTCTACAACTTGATTTTGTCTATTTTCTTTATGGTTCATTAGATTTTATTCTCAGGCATAGCATCTTTTCGTAAATAATTCAGTAGCTGCTTTGCTTTCCTTTCATCTCCTGCTATAGCTCCACTATTCCAGCGCAAGCTACCACCTCTGTTCCAGCTACAATCTTCATCCATCCAATGGTAGCATCTCTCACGAAGCCTTCTCAGGGTAACCATCAACAACTTTTCAACCAAACAGCGACTGAACCTTCAATCACCGTTCGCTGATCTCGTCTCCGACAGTACCATGGTTGTCTCCAAGTAGCCGCCTCTGTTTTCTCCCCCTAGCCAGCTGATTTTTCCAGCCAAAAGCTTTGTCTCCAATCGGTGATGTCTTCTAGTTAGAGCTCCACTCTATTTTCCAGCGACAGCATCTTCCACCAGGAGCAACTCTGTTGCAGCCAGTTTCTTCTTCTCCTAGCTGGCATCTTCACCTGCACTTTCTGCTTCAGAATCAGTAGCCAGCAGCTCCTCTGATTTGCAACCGCTGCATCAATTTCCAGCATCCACTGCCACTGATCTCTTCCCCACTTTCCAGCATCTTTGCTCCATCTCAGGAAGAGACCTGGAGCTTCTCTGATGCAACCAATTGACAGCTTCCTCCACCAATTAGCCGATTATCTTCTTCCCCAGCAGGTGGCAGAACGTCCAGCAAGCATCGGCTTTCAGCAACGCTTACTCTCTACAGCCAATACCTTCCACAAGGGACTCTAGAAACTCTTCCTGAACATCGGCGGTTGACCTTCATCCCTAAAATCTAACATCCGCCATTTCACCAGCGAATAGTTGACGCTGGCATCTTTTTCTCCAGATCTGCTCAAGCTTGATTCTTTCCACTTCCACCTTTGATTCCAAATTTCTTCCAGCCAGCAGCCGAAGCTTTCTGCCAGCTCTGTTTTCTTCCAGCCAGCATTGATGTAGGACAAGTTTTGCCCAAGAATCTCCTTATGTATGTAGCTCTTTAATATAACAGTAAATGCAGATTTTAATAGCAAAGGTTGTTCTCACATGAAAGATTCTAAGGGAGATAGGATGGGTGGAAGTCACCTGGGGCCCTCGTGAAGGAAGGGGGCCGGATCCCCTTTCTTGTGCTTGTAATAATGATTTCCGGTTGTGATTGACTAAGCTGGAATATCTTGGTTGTTGGTTTCCAAGCTTCCTTCCAGGTTCAGCCACTAGCAGGTTTGCGCTTCAGCTGGACATGAGCGGTGGTCGTTGGTGGTTTCGCAGGCGAGATGGACAAGAATAGAGGAAGAGAAGGGAATAGGAGAATAGAAGAGAAGGTAACTAGAGGGGCCAGCGGCTCACCCTTAAGGATGCAAGATAAGCGGCTAGCGGCTCACCTTCGAACAAGCAAGAACAAGGGGCCAAAGGCTCACCCTCATGATCTCAAGGGGCCAAAGTCTCACCCTCATGATCTCAAGGGGCCAACGGGCTCTCCCTCAATAGCACATTGCTAACACAAGGTTTCATTCAAAATGGCATTCAACATTCATCATCGTGCAAGTGTGAAATACATGGGCTTTTAAACCAAGCCTCAACGGTTACATTTGCAAGGCTCTCAGATTCTTCTTTGCTACAGGTTTTTGTCTTCAACGGTAACAAATCTGAGTTAGCTGGTTTGACGGGTTACTAGCCGTTGATGGTTTGTGACCGATTATTTGATTTGATTTGACTATGGGTGGCTGGATCTGTGGTTGGCTGCTTGATTAGTTGTAGTGATGGCTGATTGGATTAAGTACATAGATGGTGCTGCTTTCTTGCTTGCATTGTGATGGACTGGTATTTCTAGCTGATTTGCATGGGATGGCTGGCTGAAGTGCAAATGTTGTTGGTCTTGCTTTTTGTTTGACATTGTTGTCCCTTTGACTAGTATTGACCTTGTTAGCCGAGAATGCTGTCGAAGGGATGCTTCATTTGGATGGCTTTGGCTTGATAATGTTGACCCTTGGCTTGATTCAATGTTGGCTGGCCGAGGATGATGGTTTGATGGTGTTGTTCAATGATGGCTTGATGGTGTTGAGTTCCAGCTTGGACCGTGAGAATGCCTTGCGGATTGGAAGCTTTGGTGCCATGTATGTGCTAGTACAGGTGATGTTCACCTAGGCTACAACACCCTACTACATTAACTACTAAAGAAAATAAAGACATGGAAAATAAATCCTAGGCTAAGATCCTACCTACAACATACAACATTTAAGTGCTGAAATTGTAACATAACTTAATGCAGAATTTAAACAAGTCCAAAATATCAAAATGTAAACAAGTTTTCAAAACACAATTTAGTTCCAAAAGATGCCCTTGCATCAGCTTTCCCGGGGGCAAAAGAATTCTTCTCCTGAAGAATTAAAATTGGAGTGCCAATGTCGTAGGTCCGGTGGCCATCCCAAAGTATAGTAGTCATCCTGTGTATGTCGTCAGGGGGTGGGCAGCTCCTCCTCATCCTTATGCTTCAGTTTTGCTAGCCATCCTAGTGTATGAAAGTTATCATTAGCCTTCTTTGCATTTTCAGTCCTGCAAGGAAGAAGGGAATCTTTGAAAGCACTTGTATTCTTATGTGTAGCAACAATATAAGATTTGTAGACATGATATGCAAATGTGGCAGCCGTAAATGAGATTAAATTTAGCATCACTTCTTCATTTGCTTTTGGAGCATATGGGTTGGAACAATTAACTACAGTTCCTCTCAATTGTCCTATCACTATATTTGGAAAACATGATAGGTATGCATATGGAATCCTAGGCATTAAGCCTGTTCTTTGCAAAACATGATTAGGAAAAATTAAACCAACATCAGGTTCATGATAAACTTTACCATGCAACTTTTCATTTAAAGCAAAAGATGATTTCATTTGCATCATGTATATAGTCATGGTATTATCAAAGCAAGACTCAAATTTAAAATTGTCATGGTAATGGGTTAAGCTTTTAGAAGTGTCATGTAATTGTTCATCAGTTTGACCCCCTGAAGGTTCTGATAGCTCAGGAGTGATCAGTATGATTTCCTCAAGAATTTCCATGATCGCATCTTTACCCAAAGTATGAGGTTTCTCATCAATAACCACTAAAGCTAATGGTGTGGTACCTTCCTGCACTCTTTCAAGATTTTCAAGTAATTCAAGCTTAGCGATGGGTGGAGGTAAATCCAAGGGCAGCAAACTTGTAGGTTTAGGTCCAGGCCCTAAGAGTGAGGGCAATGAAGATGGGCATAGAGGGTATCAATGACAAATTATTGGTCCTTGGGGAATTTGTTTACTAACCTGCCCTAGATCGGTAGTTTGAATATGGTCAATCACTAGGACTTCCACTTTTGATGCAAATTCAGGTTGAGAGATATGATTCGTAGGGGAATCAGGAGATGAATGAAGTTCAGATGGTTTTAGGTCAACTTCCTTATCTTGTGGTTCCGGGTCTTCTTCATACATGTTTCTTTCTTTAGTTAGGGGAATGGGCTGAGGTGTTTCCAAGAGTGCTATTTGTTTAGGATCAGGGTTAGGTGTTGTGATGTAGGACAGGGAACTAAAACATTCAAACGATGCCTTTGAAAACCGGTTTTGATAAATAGCTAAATAATAAGGGAAAACCGAAGTTATGCTAACGAGGTTTGAAAACTAATTTTTTTGTATTTTAAATATATAGGAAACCCCGAGTTTAAACTAAGAACTGTAAATGAAAATTACACTAAAAACAGTAAATGCAGGAAATAAGCTTATAGTGCAGCCCTTGAGAATCGAAGGGCTGTGCTTCCCGTTCTTCACCGGTCCTACTCTGATGGAAGGTGTAGGGTGGAGCTTACAAACATTCACAGAAAGATCTGTACAGGTCACGGATTTCAATACAAAATAAAGGGGCCAAAGGGGAGGTTAAGCCTCACAAATTCCTTTGCTAGTCCTAAGATATCTAGAGGGAAAGGGAGGGGGAGAAAGGAGGGAAGCGCCCTCCTAGATCCACACCAAGCGCAAGCTACAAAATTAGAAAACCAAGATTAGTGTAGAGGAGAGTTCTCAAAATCAAATGAAGAGATTAAGAGAAGAGACTTAGCCGAAGACTCCTTGAGGCCGAGGAATGATCTTCTTCTTGCTCCAAACCGAGGGTGAGAGAGTTCTCCTTGTGGTTGTGCACAAGAACAAAGGGGAGAACTTCTTAGGGTTTCGGTGGAGGGTTAGAAGAAGGGAGAGGAACTCGGCCAAAGAAGATTCTATCACTAACACAAGCAATTAACCAAGGAAACTAATAGACAATATTATTTCATCAAAAGCTAATGAAAATACATGAGAGGGGGTTACATTTATAGGCGAGTTAGGGGGTGGGTAAGGTGGTCATTTCCCCTTTAGGCGCCATTTACAAAATTGGAGAGAAA
>JANTFE010011948.1:3630-20450 GCA_027562315.1 Costus pulverulentus | reverse complement strand
ACTTTACCCCCTTCATCCCTACTCATAACCTCCATGAGTCCATGGGATAGGCGGGGTAGGACCCCAAAGTACCCAGGGCATCACACTGGGGGTAGTCAGGGGATGTGCCCTCATGCTCCCATCACATGTTCCCCGTACTACCCCCAATTTGCAGTGTGCCAAACTCACAATTTTCAGCCTTCAGATACAACTGATTATCCCTGAGAACTTGCAGAACTTGTCTTAAATGCTTCTCATGCTGTTTCAGATTAGATGAATATACCACTATATCATCTAAGTAAACCACTACGAACTTATCCAAAAATGGGTTTAGGATATTGTTCATAAGGTTGCAGAATGTTGCAGGAGCATTGGTTAGCCCAAAAGGCATAACCAGAAACTCAAACGAGCCATACCGCGTGACACAGGTAGTCTTCGGCTCATCCCCCTCAGCTATTCGCACTTGCCAATATCCAGATCTCAAGTCCAGCTTGCTAAATATCTTGGCATGGGCCAATCTATCCAATAAGTCCTGTATCAGTGGGATGGGATAGGCATTGCGCACTGTGACCTTGTTCAGTGCTCTGTAGTCAGCACACATACGCAAGCTCCCATCTTTCTTTTTCTAGAATAGAACAGGCGCCCCATATGGTGCTTTAGAGGGTTGAACATACCCTGATTCCAGTAGCTCATTCTACTATTTTCTGAGCTCTGCCAATTCTAATGGTGGCATGCGGTATGGAGGCTGTGCTGGGGGTACTACTCCAGGAACCAACTCTATCTGATGATCTATATCTCTCCTGGGAGGCAGTACCTTGGGCATTTCTGGAGGGATCACATCAGCAAACTCTTTCAGTAAGGATCCAACAGATGGTGGTACTGATGTCATTAAGCCCTCTAATGAAGCTACGGCAGCCCCCACAATGACTTCTTTTCCCTTTTTGCTACAAGAACTGGAGGAAGTGGCCAGTTCCCTCACATTCCTCATAAACTGTCTAGGAGCTGAATCCACCTGGGGAGTGTCTTCCACTATTCTGATATGCGCAAGGTAAGTGGAAGCACCATGCCTCACTCCATTTGCTAAGGCAGTAGGAGTAAGCTCCTTCTCCTTCGCTTTCTTCTTCTCCTCTTTCATTCCAGTAAAGCAAGGAATGAAACAAGGATTCTTCTCATCAAGTACCAATAGACTGTTGAGATGTGGCATTGGGGTAGCATTAGCTTTCCTCAGCAAATCCATACCCACAATCACGTCAAATACATCTAGTTGAGTTACTAGCACTGTGCATTTTCCACTCCATGGTCCCATCTTCACTGGAACATCATAAGAAATCCCCATAGCTTTTCTAGCCTCAGCATTTACTGTCTTCACATGAGTATCACTGGTAGTAGTCTTTAACTTCAGTCGCTCATGCAATCTATCCGACACAAACAAATGCGTGGCCCCAGTGTCTACCATGGCTGCAATCTCAATACCATTCAGGCTGATGTTTGTATACATCAATGGGGAAGATCTCACTGACACATTGGCAATGACTAAAGGGTTGACTGATGCAAAACCCTGTTGATCTTCTTTTCCTGCGTCCCCCTTCTCTGCTAGGACAGCAGCTATTGCTCTCTTTGTAGGACAGTCCCTCATCATGTGAGGGCCATTGCAGACAAAGCATGCCAGTTTCCTCTTAGGACTAGACTCATTCCTCTTCTTCTGCACTGGTGGCTTCTGATGAGTCTGAGGAACTGGTGCTTTTCCCTTAGCTTTTTGTTTTGGGACGTACATCTTCTTACCCTTATCTGGCACACGGGTATGGGAAGATGTTGAAGAAGGTACTCCCCCAGCATGAGACCTAGTACCTCTCATGTCTAATAAAGCATCGGCAGCTACAACGGCATCTCTGTAGGTCGTGACTCCCTGTCTCCTGAGTTCTAAGAGTGCCCAGTCCTGAAGACCTCCTAAAAATGAAATAAACTTTTCCTCCTCATTCATATTGGGGATCTCCAGAAGCAATGTGGCAAATTGCTTGACATACTCCCTTACAATGCCGGTCTGCCTAAGGTTTCTGAACTGCATGCGAGCTGTGAACAAGGTGTTCGCAGGCCGAAACTGAGCTCTCATCTCCAGTTTCAAGTCCTCCCATGACACAACCTCGGGATGATCTCCCTCGGTCCTCGGGGCTACAGAAGTGCGCCACCACACTTTGGCATCTCCAGTGAGGAATGATGCACAAACTTCAATCTTATCGTCTTCTGGCACCCGAGTTGCTTTAAAATAGTGCTCCATGTCGAACAGAAAATTCTCTAATTCCTTTGCTACCCTGGCTCCTCCAAAGGTAGATGGATCGGGTATATTGCGCTTCACTACTGGATGTGAAGGCACGATCCCAGCTACAGGTGTTGGCGGGTTTGAAGCTACTTGTGCCAAAGCTAGCTTCAACATGGCAATCTCAGCAGTTAAAGTCCCTACAGTGGACTCCAGCGCACTAACTCTTGGCATCGTTGGTGTGCTCATAATGCAGAAAGAGTTCCCTGAGCGTTTGCATGTGCTCAGCCAATGGATCTCCTTGCCATTCACCCTCGTCTAATCCAACTGCGAGCTCTAGTCGGATGAACCTCTCATCCAAATCTAGCAACTCTTGAACTGTCTCGGCCATCTAGTGCTGTGCTGAATGAACTGTGCTGACGATTGAATGGACCCGAAACTGAGCGATGAGTTGTGTAACTGAGGAATTACTCCCCGACGCTAAGCACCGACGTACGCAACTCTCGAAGAGCACAATGACTCACGTCTATATCTCGGTGTCCCAAACAATCACTAGTTGTCAGTTTGATGGTTGAGTTGTTGTTGCGCGTGGGATCTGATACGAATCTTGTCACACGTTACCTCTGATACCACTCTGTCACACCCCAATTTTTCGCTGTGTAAATTGAGGATGATGGCACGACTTACACAATGTGTAACCCTGGTATCGAAGGTTACACAGTGCGCAACCCGTCAACCTACACTCAATGCACTCGCTCTATGCGGAAGCTACAAGGTGTCACAACACACCGCGCTAAACCTAGTGTCTGCGCCCTCAACCAAAATGCTCGATCCCCAGATGGGATATCCCATGCCCTGATCACTCTCTGTGGATCACTGCGCTCCTGGGCTGATCTCAGATGGTCTGGGCCTAATCTTCTCCTAGCCCTAGACCTACGTCAATGAGTGGAGGGTGGGCAGTACAAGTTGCTCCTCAACCCTATATGCACACTCAAGGACCGTCCTTATACCTAGAGCGCCCTGTGAATGACACACACACAATTCACAGGCAGTCACAATAGTCGGGCACTAGACATATGCCCCGATCCTAAGCAAGTATCCACAACTACACAGCAAGGAGGGAACGCCCTATCAGTTAGGTGCGGCCGCCCCTAATCACACACAAGGCTCCAGCCGGCCAAGCACAATGCACAGGATGTATAAATGTGAGGAAAACCCCTACACTACCCAATTTGGGCTAAGGGATCAAAAATCTCACTCTACACTACTCATCAGCGGTCTCATACAGATATTACAAGCCCTAACTAGAAAGCATGTAAATGTAACTCCAAAGGTCAACAAGACCCTTGGGAGCCGGTTGTACAAGTTGGCCCTTGCTAGTCTTCACCGGAAAGCTCCTTTTGGACTGCCGGATTCCTCCTCCAATGGCTGTCCAAGATGCTGCCCTTGAAGATGTAGCAATGCCGGATGGAAGGGGAACACTATCCCCTTGTTGCCGAGAGTGGGGGAACCCTTTCCCCCTTGTAGCCGAGTGTGGAAGAGCTTGTCTTCCTTGCTGCCGAGAGGAGAACTTCTCCCCTTTTGCTGCCACCAATCCAAGGCCCAACAATCAGTTGATTGCCGCACTTCTTGAAGCTCAAGAAGCCTCCAACTCGCCGGAGAAGAGGGTGGAAAGGTGTTGACGCCGGTTGCTCCACAAGCTGGCCGAGAGTGGACTTCTTCTTCCCTTCGGTTTCCCCTTCAAGACTCAGCACCACAGCAGGCCACCGCACCCTTTGAGTCCTCTCAAAGGTCCCTCAGCTCACCGGAGAAGAGGATGAAGGTGGAGGTCACCGGAGATGAGAAAGGTCGCCCTCCAATCGCCCAAGTGTGAGCAGCCGCAAGCTTTACTCGGTTTCCTTCCTTAGGGGTTGCCCTAAGCCGATCGCCCTTCTTTTGCTTCACTAGCTCCAATCAGCCCTCCATTGAGTGCTCTGAGATTGGTGAAGTAAGAAGACTTCAAGAGGAATGCGCCTAGCTCCTTATCAGCGAATGACCCAAGCTCGGGTTGGTCCTCTCATGCATCATAAGCTTTGGCACACTCCTAGGTCATGGGTTCAAGACTCACCCATGCCCCATTTTTTCTCCAATGCTTGTACACTCCTGTACAAGGCTATATTTTTGCTAAGTGTTCCATGCTCCTCCATGGTACCTGCAAAACATCCTAACACAATGGATTAGTTATTTTGCCCCCTTCTGCATCAGGCCTCACCCAAGGATGAAGGTCTCTCCCTGCTCATAACCTCTATGAGTACACAGAGGGGTCTGGGTGTGTACCCCACACACCCAGGTCGTCACACCTAGCCAACTAGGGCCTTGGCGCAATATGGTTAAGTGTTTGAATAAGTTGGCACATGTCTTGCATGTGACAACTTATGAGAACATCCATTAAGGCACTTAAGTGAAGATCCATTAAGACATAATTGGATCCCCACTCACTTAAGTCCCTTGGATCCATCATGGAGGCGCATATCCAATTGGCGACTTGGATCCATCACATGGCGGATTAAGAGGTGGCGGGTTGGTTCACTTAACCAAACCCGATCCACCAATTCAAATAGGTGGCGTGAAGGGCTTTGGCGGCTACATGCAACCCTAACGCTAAGGCTAAGGCGAGTTCTTGTTGGAAGCGACAAGTTCTTGGTGCTCTTGGCGATCATCTTCCTTGTGGCGAGGAAGAA
The DNA here is from genome assembly GCA_027562315.1 of Costus pulverulentus. Classification (NCBI taxonomy): domain Eukaryota; kingdom Viridiplantae; phylum Streptophyta; class Magnoliopsida; order Zingiberales; family Costaceae; genus Costus; species Costus pulverulentus. The sequence continues at coordinate 15,497 of JANTFE010011948.1, read as the reverse complement.
GGCTTGGAAGGAGGAGGCATTGCTTTGGCGAGTCCTTGAGGTGAGGACATCTTGCACTGGCGATCATCCTTCCGTCTTCATCATCACCGGCAGCCCTTTGGGTGGCGGCACCTTGCTGTCCACTAGGGTTCTTGGCGAGGCTTTGTGCTTGAGGCGAGCACAAGGTAGAGGACGACATCAACAAACCCTAGAGTCTTCCACTCTAGGGTCCGGGCCACAAAGGTTTACCTTTGTGGAGTTTTCTTGGCGCGGCTACTTGAGGAGAGGAGTGGTGCACCCTTGTTCATAGCTAGCTTTGGTATACTTTCTTCCAAAACATTGTATGAACGAGTCTTGTTGATTATATATATTTTGTGTACCTCTTCCCGGGATTAGGGAAGAGGGTCCTCTTGTACTTCGGGTATTCATACTTGGAGGAGAGTCGGTTTCTGTGGTTTTCTGGATCTAGCTTAGGTGGGGCGTAAGCATTGTGCTTGTCTCCATCCTTCGCTCGCTGTGTAGTATCATATATTGCTTAGGTTAAGCAGGCCGATAGTTCTTGATTGTTAGGTTTTGAGCATATGTCTAGTGATCTTTGATCTCTGATAGATCACCATTGTTGAGTGCGATACCTGCCTGTGAAAGCTTGTGGATTTTAGGGCGCACAAGGTGTGCAAAGCGGTTAGTGGCAGAGGAAGAGCCTAACCCGCCACCTTGCTCAGTATTGCTAGTTCAGACCTTCGGCCAGATAGCTCAGTCAGCTCAGAGGTTAGGTTGATTAGGTAGAGTTAGTTGGGAGAGTGATCTGTATTGCTGGGAGAGACGATCATTGTAGTTAGGGATGGCAAAAAATCCCATCCCCGACCTGACCCGACCCGACCCGACCCGAAGTCAACGGGGAAAACCCGAGTTGACTGGGGGTCGGGTCGGGTTCGGGGAAAACCCGACGGGGGTATAGTCGGGTCGGGGTCGGGTATGGGAATTTAGGTACCCGCCCCGAACCCGACCCCGAACTCGTCCTGACTATTAAAATAACAAATTTACCCCTTATAAGTTATAACCTAGTTAGTAAATTTTAATAATTTATGTAGAAATGATGATATAGTTTATGTAAAATATTTTTTTATTTATATATTATGAATAAAGAATGCAAATTAATTTTAAAATATTATTTATAATATTTATTTATTTTTTAGGTTCGGCGGGGTCGGGTTTCCCCGCGGGTTCGGGTGTGGGGCAGGATTTTCTAAACCTGTCGGGTTCGGGGACGGGTTTGGGGAAGTCGGGGTCGGGTCGGGGATGGCAAAACCCGACCCCGACCCGCCCCGTTGCCATCCCTAATTGTAGTGAGGACGCGCATTGTATTTCATATTCACGTTTCCGCATAGACGCATTGTATAGGTGTGTTAGCTGACGGTCTACACAGAGGTTGTGTAAATCGTGCTATCACATCCTAGTTTTAGGCGCGAAAAATTGGGGCGTGACAACTGGTATCAGAGGCCACTTCAAGCACAGATCAGCAGGTTTTACTGGGGTTTGATAGAGTTGGGACGAGTGAGTCAGGGATATAGACGTTAATCAGGTTACTGTTTGGGGGTTGCGTACGTCGGAGCCTAGTGCCCAGGGCGTAATTCCTCAGTAATTCTGCTAATCGGTCCGTCCCGATCATTCTGAGATTCTACCCAGTATTTCCCTTAGTTCCACATTTTCACAGCAGTTTCCAGAGATTGCGCCATCTACCAGGAGTATGGCAGCTCAGGCACAGCTCGAGGAGAGGTTCTCGAGGCTGGAGGCAGCAATAGCCAGGATACGGCTATCTATTGGGTTTGAGGATGATGAGTGGCAGGGCAAGCCACTTGGTGAGCACGTAGCAGCCATGCGCGGCATCATTCATCATGTCCAGCAGGAGACAGAGGCTCAGATTGCTGAGATGACTCACACTTTTGAGAGTCAGATGACTGAGATGACTCAGGGGATGGAGACACTCATGGCAGACCTGAATCTGGTGAAGATAGGTTTGGCGCATGTGACAGCACACCCACCTACTCCCACAGCGCCAGCACCAGTTCAGACTGCCAGGCACCATGTTCCAGAGCCGACTACCTTTGCGGGGGCGCGGGTAGCAAAGGAAGTGGAGAATTTCCTTTTTGACATGGAGCATTATTTTAGAGCAGCTGGTATTGCAGAGGCAGAACGTATTGAGGTTTGCGCCGCATATCTGAGGGGCGACGCAAAGCTATGGTGGAGGACACATATTGCCCCACGGACTGAGGGGGACGCTCCTGAGATCCCATACTGGGATGCTCTGAAGGCTGAAATGAGGGCACATTTTAGACCTGCAGATACTCTGCATAGTGCGAGGATGGTACTGAGATATTTGAAGCACACTGGCCACATCAGAGAGTATGTGAAGCAGTTTGGTATCCTACCGTTAGAGGTGCCAAACAAGAGTGAAGAGGAAAAGTTTCATGATTTCATAGGTGGCTTACAGGATTGGGCATACAGAGAACTCCAGAGGAAGGGAGTTACTACTTACAGAGAGGCAGTAGCAGCTGCCGATGCTTTGGTAGACATGGGAGGAGCCAGATCTACTGCATGAAAGACCACTTCTTCACCACCGAGGAGGCCTACAGGGCAGACTTAGACAAAGAAGTGGGTGCCCAACTGGAAGAAAGGAAAGGGCGTGGCACATCAACCACAGGCTCAGCAGAGAAAGCCACAGCAGCTAGTGCAGCATAGACCCCAACCACAGCAGGGGAAAGCTACTACTTCTGGCGCCACTACTAGCAGGGCAAGACCAGGATGCTTTATTTGTAACGGTCCTCACATGATGAGAGACTGTCCTAGGAAGCAGGGGATTGCTTCCTTAGCTTTGGAGAGTGCACAGTAGGGTCAGGAAGACCATGGATGTGCTGGTGTATATGTTAATCCTATGGTAATTGCAAACATCAGTGTTAGGTCTAGTCCTTTGATGTATGTAGACATCACTCTCAACGATGTACAAATCGCAGCTATGGTGGACACGGGCGCCACCCATCTGTTTGTGTCAGATAGGATGAAGGACAAATTGAGGTTGAAGACTATGCCGTGTGCCAATAATGTCAAGACTGTGAATGTAGACCCGAGAAGAGCATCCGGAGTATCATATGATGTGCCTGTTAGGCTTGGATCTTGGTCAGGGCGAGTATATGCTATGGTGACAGCCCTAGATGATTTTGATGTGATAGTGGGTATGGACTTGCTTCGGCGCGCGAAGGCAGTCCCAATGCCACACTTGAACAGATTGCAGATTGTGGATGAGCGATCACCTTGTTTTCTCCCTTGCCACACTGCGGCAAACGTTGAGAGTAATAACAAGGGCAAGGAGGTGGTGGCAGCATCTATTGTAGCCAAAGGTCTTCGACGTGGAGAGACCACTTACTTGGCGCATGTCAGGGTAGTGGAGGATCTTCCTCAGATAGTTTAGACACTTGAGCAGCCGAGAGGACACCAGGGAGGACCGGCCAGCCTTCCTAGTTCTAGTAGGAGCCGAGAGGTGGAGACCAGTATGGGGGCGACGAAGATGACTTTGGATGATCGTATCCAACAGTTACCTACACCTATAGGGGGGTTGTTACAGGAGTACCAGGATGTAGTACCGCCGGAGATGCCGAAGGTGTTACCACCTAGGCGTGACATAGACCATGCCATTGAGCTTGTGCCAGGGGCGGTTACACCAGCCCAAGCACCTTACAGGATGCCTCCTGCTGAGTTGGAAGAACTCAGAAAGCAGCTGGATGAACTACTAGAGTCTGGGTACATCCAACCTTCTAAAGCACCTTATGGAGCACCTGTACTTTTCCAGAGGAAGAAGGATGGATCGATGAGAATGTGTGTGGACTATAGGGCTCTTAACAAAGTCACTGTTAAGAACTCATATCTGATACCTTTGATCCAGGATTTGATAGACCGGTTGGTGCATGCCAAGGTCTTTAGTAAGCTAGACCTTCGTTCCGGGTATTGGCAGGTCAGAATAGCAGAAGGGGATGAGCCTAAGACCACTTGTGTGATGAGATATGGGTCTTATGAGTTTCTGGTTATGCCATTTGGGCTAACCAACGCTCTAGCTACATTTTGTAATCTTATGAATAACATCCTACATCCTTTTCTGGATAAGTTTGTAGTGGTGTACTTGGATGATATTGTGATCTATTCCAGTAGCTTGGAGGAGCATACAGAACACCTGAGGCAGGTGTTGGCAGTCTTGAGGGAGAACCAGTTATACTTGTAACTAGAAAAATGCGATTTTGCCCAAGCTGAAGTGGAATTTCTAGGGCACATTGTTGGAGGGGGCCAAGTGCGCATAGATGAGAAGAAGGTGGTGGCTATTGTGGATTGGCCGGCCCCTACATCTGTTAGCACCCTGAGATCTTTTCTAGGGCTAGCTAATTTTTATAAGCGGTTCATAAAGGACTACTCTAAGGTTGTAGCTCCTTTGACCGACCTGCTGAGGAAAGATGTTTCCTGGTGTTGGGAGGAGAGACACCAGAGGGCATTCAGTGATCTGAAGGAGAGGGTGACTTCAGAACCGATACTGAGACTTCCTGATTTTGCTTTACCCTTTGAGGTTCATACTGATGCATCGGATAGGGCTTTGGGTGGAGTCCTAGTCCAGGAGGGTAGGCCTATTGCATATGAGAGTAGGAAGCTGAAGAGTGCTGAACTGAACTATTCTGCACATGAGAAGGAGATGCTTGCTGTAGTGCATTGTCTGAGGACATGGAGAGTGTACTTGCTGGGGAGCAAGTTCACAGTTAAAACTGATAATGTAGCCAACACTTTCTTCCAGACCCAAAAGAAACTATCAGCCAGACAGGCTAGGTGGCAGGAGCAGCTAGCCGAATTTGATTTTGGGTGGGAACATAAGCCGGGGCGCATTCATCAGGTGCCTGATGCACTCAGCCGGATTGCAGTAGTAGCTTATTGTGGTGCATTGTCCTATGCTCAGAGAAAAATTATTGGACTCATTAGAGATTCAGCACTGGCGGATCAGACCTATGAGAAGTTGTTATCTCAGATTAGGATGAGGGTCATCCGGAGATACTATATTAGTTATGAAGGTCTGATCATGGCCAAGGGAGACTGACCATATGTCCCTTCCTCAGGGAATATTAGGTTCGGTTTGATGAGGGAGTATCATGACACCGTGTGGGCGGGTCATCCAGGAGGCAAGAGGATGTATGCCTTGATCAGCAGAGCATGGTATTGGCCGGGGATGAAAGAGGATATTGAGCATTATACTAAGACATGTCATGTATGCCAACAGGATAAGGTAGAGAGGAGGAAAGAAGCAGGGCTCCTACAGCCATTACCTATTCCTGACAGGCCATTTTCTTCGATATCCATGGACTTCATCACCCACTTCCCCAAGGTAGAAGGGATGGCATCTGTCTTTGTGGTGGTAGATAGATGTAGTAAGTATGTTGTGTTTGCTGCTGCACCTGAGGTTTGCACAGCTGAGGTTACTGCTAACCTCTTCTTGACAAATGTGGTGAAACATTTTGGACTACCCAAGGAGATTATAAGTGATAGGGATCCTAGGTTTACGGGGAGATTCTAGACTTCCCTATTTAAAAGATTGGGTACTGATTTGAAGATGTCCACAGCATACCATCCCCAGACTGATGGTCAAACTGAAAGAATTAATGCATTACTGGAAGAATATTTGAGGCACTTTGTTTCTTCTACACAGAAGAACTGGTTGAACTTATTAGACACTTTTCAGTTTGCATACAACATCCAGACATCGTCTGCTACTGAGAAGAGCCCATTCGAGCATGTGTTAGGATGGCAGCCTATGACACCCATGGATACACTGAACAGGGGCGCAGGGGGTGAGTGTCAGGCGGCGGTTGATTTTGTGGATGATAGGTCCGAGCTGTGGGATGAAGCTCGTGACAGCCTGACAGAGGCCAGAAACCGAATGAAGCTATATGCTGATAGAGACAGGCGACATGTAGAGTTTGAGGTAGGAGAGTTGGTCCTTCTCAAACTCACACCTCAGATGTGGAGGAAGACTGATGCAAAGACGTATCATAGAGGCCTAGTGAGGAGATATGAGGGTCCTTTCAGGATCATCAAAAGAGTAGGCCCAGTTGCTTATAGGTTGGACTTACCACGATGGCTACAGTTCTATCCTACATTTCATGTCAGCCTTCTGAAGAAATATCATGAGGATGATAGGCATCCAGACCGTGGACAGGTGAGGAGGCAACCTGCGAGGAGCAGAGTTGAGTTTGCTAAGAAGCCAGTAAGATTTTTAGACCATAGAGTCTATGGCTCAGGACCACCTGGAGGTCGAAAGATGGAATTCTTGGTTCAGTGGGAGGATGAACAAGAAGAGGACGCAACCTGGGAGAAGATGGAGGACATTGCCCAGTTTGAGGATTTAGCCAGGGGTTATGACCAGCTGTTGGCATCGAGGACGAGTGCCAATTCAGTTGGGGGAGTATTGTGAGACCCTGGGTATACTGGGGTTATACCCCAGCCCATCCCATGGATCCAGCGGGGTTCTGGGGAGGGATGGATGAGCTTAGAGGAGAGCTAGGCTGGTGTTGCAGGGAGCCTACTAGAGGAGTTAGGTTACTGACACCGTGTTAGTATATTTTTGCAGGTGCATCAACATATTCTATCCTTGGGCATGGCCTGGGGGTGCTTTGGAGAACTTTGGAGGACATCAGAGTTCGTTGGCAGACTAGGGTTAGCTTAACCATGGTTACCTTAACCAGGGTTAGCCTAACCAGGGTTTGGGCATAGATGGACTCATCTTGGGTTCACTCTAGAGGCCTAGGGGGCTGACCTAGCCAACTAGGGCCTTGGCGCAATATGGTTAAGTGTTTGAATAAGTTGGCACATGTCTTGCATGTGACAAATTATGAGAACATCCATTAAGGCACTTAAGTGAAGATCCATTAAGACATAATTGGATCCCCACTCACTTAAGTCCCTTGGATCCATCATGGAGGCGCATATCCAACTGGCGACTTGGATCCATCACATGGTGGATTAAGAGGTGGCGGGTTGGTTCACTTAACCAAACCCGATCCACTAATTCGAATAGGTGGCGTGAAGGGCTTTGGCGGCTACATGCAACCCTAACGCTAAGGCTAAGGCTAGTTCTTGTTGGAGGCGACAAGTTCTTGGTGCTCTTGGCGATCATCTTCCTTGTGGCTAGGAAGAAGGCTTGGAAGGAGGAGGCATTGCTTTGGCGAGTCCTTGAGGTGAGGACATCTTGCACCAGCGATCATCCTTCCATCTTCATCATCACCGGCAGCCCTTTGGGTGGCGGCACCTTGCTGTCCACTAGGGTTCTTGGCGAGGCTTTGTGCTTGAGGCGAGCACAAGGTAGAGGACGACATCAACAAACCCTAGAGTCTTCCACTCTAGGGTTCGGGCCACAAAGGTTTACCTTTGTGGAGTTTTCTTGACACGGCTACTTGAGGAGAGGAGTGGCGCACCCTTGTTCATAGCTAGCTTTGGTATACTTTCTTCCAAAACATTGTGTGAACGAGTCTTGTTGATTATATATATTTTGTGTACCTCTTCCCGGGATTAGGGAAGAGGGTCCTCTTGTACTTCGGGTATTCATACTTGGAGGAGAGTCGGTTTTATGTGGTTTTCTGGATCTAGCTTAGGTGGGGCGCAAGCATTGTGCTTGTCTCCATCCTTCGCTCGTTGTGTAGTATCATATATTGCTTAGGTTAAGCAGGCCGGTAGTTCTTGATTGTTAGGTTTTGAGCATATGTCTAGTGCTCTTTGATCTCTGATAGATCACCATTGTTGAGTGCGATACCTGCCTGTGAAAGCTTGTGGATTTCAGGGCGCACAAGGTGTGCAAAGCGGTTAGTGGCAGAGGAAGAGCCTAACCCGCCACCTTGCTCAGTATTGCTAGTTCAGACCTTCGGCCAGATAGCTCAGTCAGCTCAGAGGTTAGGTTGATTGGGTAGAGTTAGTTGGGAGAGTGATCTGTATTGCTGGGAGAGACGATCATTGTAGTGAGGACGCGCATTGTATTTCATATTCATGTTTCCGCATAGACACATTGTATAGGTGTGTTAGTTGACGGTCTACCCAGAGGTTGTGTAAATCGTGCTATCACGTCCAAGTTTTAGGCGCGAAAAATTGGGGCATGACACCCAGTATGCAGTGTGCCAAATGTGTAAAATTAGCCTTGCTAGAGATTGGGAAGTCTTTTGTACATTGGTGGCACTTTGCATATTTGGTGTAGTAGGGGGGACCTGCCCCCAAGCCCTGGGGGCTGTGCCCCCCATCCCCCTCCAGTATACTGAGTGCCAAATGTGTAAAATTAGTCTTGCTATGGCTTGGGAAGACTTCTGCACATCGGTGGCACTTTGCATACTGGGGTAGTAGGGGGGGACATGCCCCCAGGCCATGAATGTGTAAATATTTGTCTATTCAGTCCTTGTGAAGCATTGGTTGTTTCTTTGTTGTGCTCGGCGGAGTTCTAATGTTGATCGCCTCATTTGACCGTGTGGGCGATAAGGCAATGTACATGGAATGACCGTGTCTGGCACATAAGTTGTTTAATAGTTGCATATAATGGCGGGTTATGTGCCTTGTTGTCACACCCCAATTTTTTTCGCTGTGTAAATTGAGGGTGATGGCACGACTTACACAAATGTGTAACCCAGGTATCGAAGGTTACACAGTGTCACGCCCCAATTTTTCGCGCCTAAAACTAGGACGTGATAGCATGAATTACACAACCTCTGTGTAACCCGTCAGCTAACACAGCTATACAATGTACTATGCAGAAACGTGAATATAAATACAAATCAATGCGCGCTCTCTCACAACAGATCGTCTCCCAGCAATACAGATCACACAACCCAATCTGCCTAACCACAACTGCCTCTAGCTCAGCCTAAGATACTGACCGAACCTCTGAAGCACTGAATTGAGTGGCGGATTAGGGTTTCGTGACCTCAATCACTTTGCACACTTCAAGCGCCCTGTCCACACACAAGAGACGTTGGCAGATATCGCACCCAATGAAAACCCTAGACAGATAATGTCCACTACCGGCCTGCTTAACCTAGTGTCACACCCCAATTTTTCGCTGTGTAAATTGAGGGTGATGGCATGACTTACACAATGTGTAACCCTGGTATCGAAGGTTACACAGTGCGCAACCCGTCAGCCTACACTCAATACACGCGCTCTATGCGGAAGCTCTAAGGTGTCACAACACACCGCGCTAAAACTAGTGTCTGCGCCCTCAACCAAAATGCTCGATCCCCGGATGGGATATCCCGTGCCCTGATCACTCTCTGTGGATCACTGCGCTCCTGGGCTGATCTCAGATGGTCTGGGCCTAATCTTCTCCTAGCCCTAGACCTACGTCAATGAGTGGCGGGTGGGCAGCACAAGTTGCTCCTCAACCCTATATGCACACTCAAGGACTGTCCTTATACCTAGAGTGCCTTGTGAATGACACACACACAATTCACAGGCAGTCACAATAGTCGGGCACTAGACATATGCCCCGATCCTAAGCAAGTATCCACAACTACACAGCAAGGAGGGAACGCCCTATCAGTTAGGTGTGTCCGCCCCTAATCACACACAAGGCTCCGGCCGGCCAAGCACAATGCACAGGATGTATAAATGTGAGGAAAACCCCTTCACTACCCAATTTGGGATAAGGGATCAAAAACCTCACTCTACACTACTCATCAGCGGTCTCATACAGATATTACAAGCCCTAACTAGAAAGCATGTAAATGTACCTCCAAAGGTCAACAAGACCCTTGGGAACCGGTTGTACAAGTTGGCCCTTGCTAGTCTTCGCCGGAAAGCTCCTTTTGGACTGCCGGATTCCTCCTCCAATGGCTGTCCAAGATGCTGCCCTTGAAGATGTAGCAATGCCGGATGGAAGGGGAACACTATCTCCTTGTTGCCGAGAGTGGGGGAACTCTTTCCCCCTTGTAGCCGATTATGGAAGACTACTCTTCCTTGCTGCCGAGAGTGGAAGTTTCCTCTCCTCTTGCTGCCACCAATCCAAGGCCCAACAATCGGTTGATTGCCACACTTCTTGAAGCTCAAGAAGCCTTCAACTCGCCGGAGAAGAAGGTGGAAAGGTGCTGTCGCCGGTTGCTCCACAAGCTGGCCGAGAGTGGACTTCTTCTTCCCTTCAGTTTCCCCTTCAAGACTCGGCACCACAGCAGGCCACCGCACCCTTTGAGTCCTCTCAAAGGTCAGTCAGCTCACCGGAGAAGAGGATGAAGGTGGAGGTCGCCGGAGATGAGAAAGGTCGCCCTCCAATCGCCCAAGTGTGAGCAGCCGCAAGCTTCACTCGGTTTCCTTCCTTCAGGTTTGCCCTAAGCCGATCGCCCTTCTTTTGCTTCACTAGCTCCAATCAGCCCTCCATTGAGTGCTCTGAGATTGGTGAAGTAAGAAGACTTCAAGAGGAATGTGCCTAGCTCCTTATTAGCGAATGACCCAAGCTTGGGTTGGTCCTCTCATGCATCATAAGCTTTGGCACACTCCTAGGTCATGGTTTCGAGACTCACCCATGCCCCATTTTTTTTCTCCAATGCTTGTACACTCCTGTACAAGGCTATATTTTTGCTAAGTGTTCCATGCTCCTCCATGGTACCTGCAAAACATCCTAACACAATGGATTAGTTATTTTGCCCCATTCTGCATCAGGCCTCACCCAAGGATGAAGGTCTCTCCCTGCTCATAACCTCTATGAGTACACAGAGGGGTCTGGGTGTGTACCCCACACACCCAGGTCGTCACACCTAGGGCAATAATATCACTACACAGCAAGCGAAGGATGAAGACAAGCAGAATGCTTGCGCCTCACCTAAGCTAGATTCGTAAAACTGATAGAAACCGACTCTCCTCCATGTATAACACTCGAAGTATAAGAGGACCCTCTTCCCTAATCCCGGGAAGAGGTACACAACAATATATATAACTCAACAATCATTCATACAATGGTTCTAGGTAAGAGTTATACCAAAGCTATGAACAAGATGTAGCGAATAGCCCCTCTCCTCTAGAAGCCGCCCCTCACAAGCGCTCTCCACCAAGGTGATGAAGAGCTCGAACCCTAGGGTCGCCTCCCTAGGTAGTTGTCGATGATGTCCTCTTCTTGTGCTCGCCTCCAAGCACAAGAACGCCAAGAACTCTAGGCGGACAGCAAGGTGCCGCCACCCAAAGTCCACTGCCGGTGATGAAGATGAAGATGCAAGGGCCGCCGGTGATAGTCCTTACCTCCAAGGACTCGCCAATGATGAAACAGCCCCTTCTTCTAGGGTTCTTCCTCGCCTCAAGGAAGAACTCGCCAAGATCAGGAACAACAGCAGGTTGCCGCCCTCCTCAAGATCAATGTCGCCCTTCTTTTCTTCCAAATAAGGTCTGTAACATCCCGTTATCTTAACCCCAAATTAATAACACAATTCATGAACGGTACAGGATGTTTCATATAAGATCGATCATATGCTAGGTAAAACCGAGTTCAAGAAAACACGATCTGAAAAATTTACATAAATCCATACATACAAATTCACAAAACACAATTCTCATAAATCACATAAGGGTACCTGCCACCACGCAATCCTTGCACTAGACATATGCAAGGCAACAGTTATATCAAATCCGATGGCATAAATACAATTCGATTCGAAATTCACAGCAAAGCCACAAAGTCGATTTTATAAACTCATTCCAAACACCGAAACCAGGCTGAAGCCCGCGGTGACACAAAAATAAAACTCATAAGACTGCCATAACCGGCAACACAATTCACATAGTTCACATGGTTCACATAGTTCATATAATTCATGTTAAGGCCACAACCGGCCCCAATAATTAAGCAC
>JANTFE010011943.1:11407-22606 GCA_027562315.1 Costus pulverulentus | reverse complement strand
TGAACTTGGTTTTACCTAGCATGTGCATCGATCTTGTATGATAACATCCTGTATCTTTCATGACTTGTGTTGCTTGTTTGGGGTTAAGATAACGGGATGTGACACCTGCTAAAAATGAAGTTTAGCTCCAATAACTTTCTTCCAACTCATCAGGCCCATTGGCGCTGATGAAATCTTCCAAATGGATCCAAGTTATCCAATAACTTGATCTAGAGGCTTCTGATTAAAGAAACGTTAAGAGTCTATTGCGTGTGACCCCGTAGGATCCATATGACGATGGCAATGATGTAAACATCATAAGTAGTGAGGGGTATCTAGCAACACATCACTACTACCCATGTCATAGGACTTAAGTCATTATGGCAACAACTCCTAAAAAGCAACGAGGATTCCCATTGCATTATAGATCCCTTTGCCTAAACTGATATCCTGCCATTGGATTAGTCTCAAGTTTATCAATCCAATGCATTGGTCATGACTCAACTAGTGTGGCCACACATTCCTGTCATGCACCAATAAGGTGGGGCGCCCCCAAGTGGATATCATGCTTCTAATATGGAAGGGGCAAATCCTACTATTGGTCATCCATGTCTCTACATGACTTATGATATGTCCAATGACAGTCGTTTTGATCATCCATTTACGGAGAGACGTAAGACTGTATCAAAACATATCCATCATCATATCTAGACATGAATACCTCAAGTCTAAGGATCAATGCAAACCTCTTGCATGTGAGATTGACTTGTTGACTAGACAAGTCAATCCTCACGGTGGATCACTCCAGTGCATCAAATGCACCTTTATGTCAGCGTTACTGTGCCCCGCACCTAACCAGCCCATACACCAGTCTCACATGTACCAAAGCTGTCCCATATCTGCTAAGGTACCTTGACTGGGGATATCTTACGAGAATGGATCCAACCAAACTTCTGGGACATTATTTATGCAACTCAATACATCAACGCAGTTAGAGAAGTCTGCATAATAACAACCTTGCCTCTATAAAGAATAATAGTTCTATCAAAGTACATTCAAACAATGTCTGACCATGTCCATACATTGGTGTTCAGGGCATATACACCAACACAACTAACTCCAAATCATGGGTTGGTTAATTCTACTCATAATCTTTCAATTGCCTTAAATCATAAGCAACCACTTTACCAGCTTGCAGCAACACACACCCAAGGCCCTTGTCTGAAGCATCAGTGTAAACCATAAATTTATCATATGCATTAGGAATAGTGAGGATTGGAGCACTTGTCAATCTTCTCTTTAGCTCTTGAAAACTTTGCTCATATGCTTCATTCCAATCATACTTCACACTCTTCCTTATTAGCCTTGTGAGAGGGCTTACAATCTTGGAGAATCCTTCAACAAACCTTTTATAATAACCAGCCATGCCCAAAAAACTTCTAATCTCTGCCACATTGCTTGGTCTCTCCCAATTCACAATAGCTTCCACTTTCTTTGGATCAACAGATATACCTTCACTTGAAATGACATGCCCTAGGAAGCCAATTTCCCTTAGCCAAAATTCACTCTTGCTCAACTTTGCATAAAGCTTCTTCTCTCTTAGGATAGACAAAACAATCCTTAAATCCCATTGATGATCTTGGTCATTCTTAGAGTAAATCAAAATATCATCGATAAATACAATGACACATTTATCTAACAAGAAGTGAAATACTCAGTTCATTAGATCCATGAAAACCGCAGGAGCATTTGTTAGTCCAAAAGGCATGACTAAGAATGCATAGTGCCCATACCGAATTCTAAAAGCTTTCTTTGGTATGTCTTCATTCTTGATCTTTAGTTGATAGTAGTCATATCTTAAGTCAATCTTTGAAAACACTTGTGCTCCTTGCAACTGATCAAACAAATCATCAATTCTAAGTAAAGGATATTTATTCTTAATGGTTACCTGATTCAACTGCCTGTAATCTATGCAAAGCCTTAGTGTTCCATCTTTCTTCTTGACAAATAATACTGGAGCACCCCATGGTGAGACACTAGGCTTAATATACCCTTTGTCCAAAAGTTCTTGCAATTGCTTTTTCAACTCAGCTAGCTCTGTCGTTGCCATTCTGTAAGGAGCTTTAGATATTGGTACAGTGTTTGGAACAAGATCAATACCAAAATCAACTTCTCTATCTGGGGGCAAGCCAGGCAGGTCATCTGAAAACACATTTGGAAAATCTCTAGCCACAGGTATTTTATCCAAACTAAAAACATGCATGATAATAAGAAAACTATGGTGAATTATAGACAATTGTCACAAAAGTAGAATTATCACGCTAAAATTATACTCGACGAAGTAATCAAAAATTTATCTATTCATTAAGAAATCAAAGGGAATTACACCCCCATATCCCACAAAAGGTTTAAGCTAGCATGGTAGAAAGATTACAATATTCCATAGAGTCAAAGTGTAAGAAATCAAAGAAAGAGGGGAAAAACAAATAACCACACGGCTGTAATGGAAATTACAGCCGTAATTTCCTCAGGTGAACAGTGCCGGCGGCGTGCTTTTGTTGATTTCTCTTCCTATCGATCTCCTTTCACTCTGAAACTTTTGGGTATGTTCTCCTCCTCCAAGTGAAGCTTCCTCTCAAATTTCACGGCCGGAGATACGCTATACGCTTCCCGATGGTGAAACCTAAGGCAGCAGCGTGTAACTCGATTTCTCCCTCTAGAGTGGATGAAAATTAGGGCTTCTTGTCTGTGTGTGTCCTCCTTGTTGAAAGCTCCCCCTTTGCTTCTTACGGATCTTTAAATTATGGCCTCGATCATCCGTAATCGGGTTTCAAAAAGTCTATGAAAATTGTGTGTTCAGAAAGGAATTACGGCCGTGGTTTCGGTTACGGTACTGCCGTATTTTCTTTAAGTTTATCTATGCAAGATTTGACTAGAATTACGGTACTGTAAAATTACTTACGGCAGTACCGTATTTTCCCCAAACCTCTTGGGTCAGAAAACGCACCAAAATACATCACCATGGAAATGATTGCGCCCCTGTCTTAAAATCTGGAAATCTCTCGGGTGAAAAATAGACTGAAATTACAGCCCGTGAAATTCCTTATGGTAGTGTCGTAATTTTTGAAAGGATGAAAAAATCCCAAATTACGGCAGTGCTCTGATATTACAGTAGCTGTGAAAATACGGTACCGTAACATAGATTACGGCCCTACCGTATTTTGGTATGAAGCTCCAATCTTTATGAAATTTGACATGCAATCTTCTCTTGATGGTGGAAGTTCATTCATGCATCTTGAATTGCTTGAAAACGCCTGAAAATTGTGTCTTTTTACTTGAAAATCATCAAAAACCAAAAGAGTGTAGATTCCACAGTATTTGATGAAAAAGGCACAAGTATAAGCAAAGAGAGTAAATATGACATAAAAACATCTATCAAATGGCATAAAATTTACTATAAATTTTGGTGTCATCACGCAACGGGTCTATTCAGCATATCCACCACTGATATACCCCTATGTCTGCGTTAGCACCTTATGCCTAACCAGCCCATATACCAAAATAAGCAAAGAGAGTAAATATGACACAAAAACATCTATCAAATGACACAAGATTTACTATGAATTTTGGTGTCATCACACAACGGGTCTATCCAATATATCCACCACTGATATACCCATATGTTTGTGTTAGCACCTTGTGCCTAACCAGCCCATATACTAGTCTCACAAGTACCAGAGCTGTCCCATATCCACTTAGGTACATCGACTGGGGACAGTCATTTGAGCACAGATCCAAGCTGTCTCCAGGGCCATTACTATGTAAGTACATAATCACAGATGTAGACAAACATGGATAACGATAATGCCAAAATGATATAAGAGTATCAATGTTAATTAGTACAAAGATGGACCAAAATTAGGTCCTAGGGCATATACACCAACAATCTCCCACTTGTACTAAGACCTAGAGGTTGAGGAATCTCAACCCCATATCTCTAGCGTGACCATCATGCTTCTACTGTGCCAAAGCCTTGGTCAATGGGTTTGCTAAATTGTTCTGTGTCAACTCTGCTAATCTTGACATCACCTCTATCGATGATCTCTCTGATAAGGTGAAATCTCCTGAGTATGTGTTTGGACCTTTGATGAAATCGTGATTCCTTAGCTTGTGCAATTGCTCCATTGTTGTCACAGTAGAGCTCAATAGGATCCATTGCACTTGGAACCACTTCATGTTCAGGAATGAACTTCCTTATCCAAACAGTTTCTTTAGCTGCCTCAGAAGCGGCCACATACTCAACCTCGGTTGTAGAATCAGCTATGGTGGATTGCTTGAAGCTCTTCCAGCATACAGTGCCTCCATTTATCTTGAACACATAGCCGGTCTGCGATTTGAAGTCGTTAGGGTCAGACTGGAATGACGCATCAGTGTAGCCCTGAACACTGAGCTCTTCCTGTCCCCCATAGACCAAGAAAAGATCTTTAGTTCTTCTTAGATACTTAAGGATGTTCTTCACAACCACCCAGTGCTGTAAACCTAGATTGAATTGGTATCAGCTGGTCATGCTCACAGCATAACCCACGTTTGGTCTAGTACACAACATTGCATACATGATGGATCCCACCGCCGAAGCATAGGGCACTCGACTCATATCATCCCTCTCAGCCTGTGTGGTAGGACACTAGCTCTTTGAGAGAGTACGACCATGTCTCACTGGAAGGTATCCCTTCTTGGATTAGTCCAAGTTGAACCTCTCCAGGTCCTTATCAATGTAGGTATTATAACTAAGGGCCAGGAGCCTTTTGGATCTATCCCGGTAGATCCTCACGCCTAGGATATAGGTAGCCTCTCCTAAGTCCTTCATCTCGGAACACTTCCCTAACTATGTCTTCACAGCTTGAAGACTAGGGATGTCATTTCTGACGAGCAGTATGTCATTAACATACAAGACAAGAAAAGTCACCAAGCTCCCACTGAATTTTCTTTATACACAAGCGTCATCTTCGCTTTTGCTAAAGCCATAATCTCTCACAGCTTCATCAAACCGAAGATTCAAACTTCGAGATGCTTGCTTTAATCCATAAATGGATTTCTTTAACCTGCAGACTTTACTGGCATCTGCAGGATGGATGAAGCCATCAGGTTGTGTCATGTACACATCCTCAGTCAGCTTCCTGTTAAAGAACACTGTCTTCACATCCATCTGTCATATGTCATAGTCATGATATGCAGCTATAGCAAGCAGAATCCAAATGGATTTGATCATGGCAACTGGCGATAAGGTTTCATCATAGTCCACCCCGTGGACTTGTTTGAATCCCTTAAGCACTAGTCTACCTTTATAGGTAACTATGTTGCCATCCATATTTGTCTTCTTCTTGAAGACCCATTTACACCCTATGGGTTTTACCCCATCAGGCAGCTCAACCAAATCCCATACTTGGTTAGCTGATATGGAATCCATCTCGGATCGCATGTCCTCAAGCCATCTCTCGGAGTCCGGTCTACTAACCGCTTCATCATAAGTCCTGGGTTTATCCTCAATGATGAAGATCCCGTCGTGTTGAGTCGGCAGCGACCCATACCTTTTAGGCACACGATGAATCCTCCCACACCTACATGGGGCTATGTCTGAGCCTCTGGTTGCCCAGCAACTAGTGCTGGTGGCTCAGATTCCATCTCTGTGTCTTGTGGTTACATTTGGACCTCGTCCAAGTCAAACTTCCTCCCACTAACTTCTATAATGAAAAATTCTTTCTCTAGAAAGAGAACACCCCGAGCAACAAAAACTTTATTCTCGGTGGGAACATAGAAGTAGTAATCCTTAGTTTCCTTAGGGTACGCCATAAACACGCATTTATCAGATATAGGTTCTAGCATTCTAGAATCCTGACATTTGACATATGCCTCACATCCCCAGATCCTGATGAAAGAGAGGTTAGGGTGTCTCCCACTCCATACCTCATATGGTATCTTGGAGACACTCTTAGATGGAAAGTTATTCAGTATCAGAGAAGCTGTCTCAAGTGCATGACCCCAGAATGAGGGAGGTAGAGTTGCATGACTCATCATAGATCGAACCATGTCCAATAAGGTTCGATTTCTCCTTTCAGACACACCATTCCATTGAGGTGTTCCAGGAAGACTGAGTTGTGATAAGATCCCACACTCTCAGATAATCAAAGAACTCATCGCTCAGGTACTCTCCACCACGATCTGATCGAAGAGCCTTAATGGATCTACCAAGCTGGTTCTCAACTTCATGTTTGAACTCCTTAAATTTCACAAATGATTCAGACTTATGTCTCATCAAGTAGACATAACCATATCTACTGAAGTCATCAGTAAATGTGATGAAGTAGTTATACCCTTCTCTGGCTTGTTTATTGAATGGCCTACACACATCACTATGTATGAGATCCAATAAACCTCCTGCCCTCTCACCAATCTTGGTGAAGGGTGCCTTTGTCATTTTCCCTAATAAACATGGTTCACAAGTATCAAATTCCTCCAAGGAACTTGAATCTAACAACCCATTTGCATGGAGTTGTTGGATGCGATTCTTGTTTATATGGGCTAATCGACAATGCCATAGGAAAGCACCAACTGAACCACTCAGTATGGTTTTTTTTATTATTTATGTTACAAATAGAGCTATCCATGTCCAAGATATATAAACCATTGCATAAAGCACCCTTCCCATAGAACACATTTGCAAATGAAAAAGAATAGAAGTTCTTATTTATTTCAAACTTAAATCCCATCTTTGCCAAGCAAGGAATGGATACAATGTTCTTAGTAAGTGTAGGTACATAATAACAATTATCTAGCTCCAATTGAAGTCCAGAAGGCATGGAGAGAGTCAAAAATCCTACAGCAACAGCAGCAACCTGTGCCCCGTTTCCAACTCGTAGGTCAATCTCTCCAGCCTGCACTGATCTACTTTTCTTGAGCCCCTGCACATTTGTACAAAGATGAGCTCCACATGCGGTATCCAATACCCATGACATAGAAGTAGAAAGATTGACTTTTGTAACATAAATACATGTGCTAGAAGATAAGGCCAAGCCTTTCTTCTCCTCATTATGAAGTTGCTTTCACTCCCTCCTCCAGTGACCCTGCTCGCCACAGTGGAAGCACCTCTGGTCCTTTGACTTCTTTGCTTCTTTCTTCAATGCTTTGGTAGGACCCTTAGCACTGCCATTAGCACGTGTCTCACTCTTCTTCTTCATCTTCTTGGCCGCAGGTGATGTAGGACAGAAGCGTGTGACAATGATACTAATTTAAAATTCAATTATTTTTTTTATTTTAGTTTTAGAGAAACCAAAATTCAGAATTCAGTTAGAATTCAGTGCTACTGAAGAATATTATTTATAAAAAGTAACTATGCCTTGGAGAAAAATCCATATCTCAGAAATTTGAACCTATTATAGAAAGATGTAGAATAAAAGTAGTTCTTTTGAATCATGTAAGAATTATAGCATGAAGAACTGTCAGGCAAGTAGGACGTTTGAATCAATATGACTAGTCAGATTAGAGAAATAAAAGAACTGCAGATATGTTTCATTCTTCAAAAGTTCCTTTCTCTCTTGGGTTGATCTGGTGATTCTTCAATGGAACCAAGTTATCCAATCTGTAGAGTGAAACCTATTCTTTATGATCGTATCAGAGATTAGGGGTTCTATCAAGTCCAAGCACACTTAATACCTGTAGAAAGAAGTCTAGTCAGATTACTGAATGAAACATTTGCAGAAATGTATTAGTTTACAAAAGTTGATAGGTGGTGCAGGATGATCTGCTGATTATGTGTTCGACCAAACTGATCCAAATGATTGGAGAGGGAATGGTCTTTCTATTAGCGCCAAAGATAACGGGTGGAGACTTGCCCAAGCACAATCAAATCCTTTGTGAAGAACGCTAATCAAGTTAAAACAGAAGGCAACAAGACAGTGGGGAGATACTGAAATAGGGGACGTGCACGAGTGGAGTTAGGGCGTCGACGTTCATGGCCGCCGTTCGTCGGGTGTTGGACGAACGCCAAACCTGCTACGTCTGGAGGTCCAGACAATGGTGGCAGATATGTGGCCGAAGTTAGCGGGTGGATGGAGGCTGATCGGAGGAGAATCACGCGGACGAGCCGTGCTGCGGCGGAAGTTGGGTGGAAACAAGGGACGTCGTGGTGGAGCGAGGTTCGTCGCCGGACAGCCGGTGGTGCACGGACGCCGAAACTCCTACGACTGGGAGTCCACTGGATGGTGGTAGATCTGAGGCTAGAGTTTGGTGGTCGACGGTGGCTTGTCGGAGGCGAACGACGCTGAAGGGCGGAAGTAGGGCGGAATCAGGGCGAGAATAGGGGATCGAAAGGAAGTTTTGATTCCGGTGATCGGCGTGGTTAATGGGCGGATGCCGGAAGTGGAAGGTTCATCTGAGTGAAGGAAAGGGCTGGCCGAAGTTTTGTGGAGATCCGGCTAGTAGATCGATGGCGGCGAGGTTGCGAAGTTTCAAAAATCTTGAAACTGTGGCGACAGGGTGGCTGATCTTGGGAGGAGGATGAGAATTGAGGAGAGGAGAAGAGTGGAGGAAGGGGCTCTGCCCTAGAAGGAGAAGAAGGAGGACGATGTGGACATCCGATAGAAGAGGAATTACACTAGAAAACTATTCCATAAACTCAACTTTCATCAAATCTGTCTTTTACAATGATGCGTGAGAGATACATATAGGCACAAGCTTTTGCAGGCGAACGTTGGTATTTCCTTCTTGAGCATAAAGACGTTGAGGAGCTTTGGGCTGAGTGAAGATAGCTGCAAGGAGACGTTGGAGTTTCCATCTTTGCAGCAATGAAGAGACGTTGAAGATTATGCGTTGCAACTTCCATCTTTTTAGTGATGAAGATAAGCAATGATGTGGGCTTGATGTAAGTCCCTACTTGGCTGGCTGCTGGCGCTATTTCTTCCATATGAGTTTCTTCAAGGAGTTGAAGTAGTTATTTTCCCTTTATTGGGCTAGCATTTTGAGTTAACTTGCTAGCTTATTTGAGAACTTCTAGGCCCTTGACTAGGGTAGTCGTAGGCTCCATTTGTATCTTCGAGGGCTGTGGTCTTTGCCTCCATCAGTTCTCCCCAAGTGAAAAAAAATTCTTCCCCAAAAAATTGTTCTTGCATAGGTGGAGAAGTTCTACAGTCAATATCCATAATCCAAGCTGAAAGTCAGGGATACCTGCATTAACTTCCCTTTCTCGGCCATTGTCATTAGTATGTTTATTATAGAAAATCATAGGACTTAGAAAGAACAAGGATTGATGAAATCAATATACTCAATATCAATAAGAGCATAGTGCAAAGCATGTTTGCATTTATTATGTGTTCTTGATCCTAATGGTGGCTTAAGGGTGTGGGTAGAAGGACCTAAAAGACAAGATTCAAGGATCATAGGGTCCTGAGAGAAATTTTCTAAGCTTATGGTTGTTCCTAAGGGTTGAAATTTAGGGTCCAGGTCAAGCTCAAAATGCTCTAACTTAGGTTCTAAATATGGTTCAAGAGGACCTATGAGTTTGGGTTCAGTTTTAGGTTCTCTAATAGTAGTGCAATTTTGGGTTTGGGAACCTATGGGTATGGGCCCTAGAATTGAAGGTAAAGGAATGGGTTCTACCTCATGGTTTGCCTATTGAGTTTCACATGTGTTATCTGGGCTTGTTTTTGTTCCCATGGTAGACTCTAAGGTTTGTATAGTCTCTTGAGAGTTGGAGGGAGTAGGTACCTTAGGGGTTCTAGGTTTGGACCTCTTGATCTTAATCTTTGGGTTTTGGCACCTTAAGACATATGAATCATCTTGCCTTTGGCAATACCCATTGACATCATATAACCAAGGTTCTCCTAGGTGGACATGGTATGTACCTTCTAAGGGTAAGACATAACACCAAACTTCTAATAAGAGGGTGCCTAACAAAATAGGAACTAGGGACTTATGGTTTACTAAGGTTTTGGTTCCATCATCCCTACTAATGGTGTAAGAGTTTTGGTTAGGCTCTATGGCAAGGCTAAATCTATCAATGGCAATAGGAGTTATGAAGTTGAAGCCTATGGACTCATCTATGGCTACCTTACACATCTTATCTTTCATTTTGATGTAGGTATGGAAAAAATCATTCCTAAGGGTTACCCTATATGTTGGCAGTCTCTCTAGGTATTGGCTATGGTTTTCCTCTTGAGTTTCACCTGTCACATCTGGACTTGTTTTAGTCTCTAATGTAGACTCTGAGGTTTGAGCAAGTTTTTGTTGGAGTGGTTGGGCTTGTGTTCTAGGTTGGTCAAGTCCTTTCCTATATGTTGCCTTAATATGTTGTTCTATCATACTAGCTATTCGAAAAGCATCTTCTATTGTGTGTATGGGGTAGTAGGTGAGACCTCTCTTAATCTCAAAGTTAAGACCATCTATAAACCGGTTACGCACAACCCAAGGATGTTCTCTAGCTCTACTCCTATGGTTGAGGGTCTTAAACTTTAGAATGTATTCAGCTACAGTCATGTTCTCTTATGTAAGAAATCTTTCAGGAAGAGAGGAAGGATCATATTTTTCCCTGAGTTTATGAAGCATGTCATCCCATCTCTCAATGGGTAGCATATTGTCTCTTTCCAAGGTTTGTTCAACAGTGGTCCAGTAATATCTAGCATATTCTTGTAAAAGTAACTTGGTGAACCTAACTTTGCAATGTTCAGGCATGGCAGTAAAATAGAAATAATGCTCCAGTTTTGTTGATCAATCATTAAAATCCTTGGGGTTAAGAGAACCACTAAAGGTTGGGGGTTGGTGTCACATCCCGTTATTTTAACCCAAACAAGCAACACAAGTCATAGAGGAACAGGATGTTATCACACAGGATCAATGCACATGCTAAGTAAAACCAAGTTCAGGAAAGGTCCGATCAAAACAAAATTTTCGAGAATCCATCCATAGAATCTCCACGAAACAAAATTTCACAAATGTACCTGCCACCACGCAATTCTTGCACTAAACATATGCAAGGTAACAGTATATCAAAACCATATAATACACGTAAAATCCATAAATCACATTTATATCAAAGTCTGATCGAAAAATACAAATCGACCTGAAATTCGAAGCAAAGGCACCATATCGATTTTATAAATTCTTAGAACTAACATTAATGATGTCAAACACCAAAACCAGGCCCAAGCCCTTGGTGACACAAAAACAAAA
>JANTFE010011935.1:3787-20477 GCA_027562315.1 Costus pulverulentus | reverse complement strand
CGATCTATACAAGCATTTATATGTTGATCATATGGCATGCAAAAGATGTTAAAAGAAACCCTTGCTTCCGCTCGAAATTCCTTATATGCGCCTTCTATTAGGGTTTCGGCCCCTCCCCAAGATAAAATGGGACCCTACAAATTTATATGCGAGAAAAAGAATAATAATTAATAAACTCTCCACGTAATATCAAATCGATAGCCTTCTGAGGTGTAGCCCTCGTCAAGCCATCAATCGATGGACTGTGAACTGATTCTCACCCTCATGAGACACACCCATCTATCTTTGGAAGGCACGTGGTGACAATATACATCTTAGTCTGTCACAAGTGTAGATGTGTCCTCGCGAGGTGCAGGTTGGCCCTGGGCATAACAATCAGGTTAGACTTGAC
Source organism: Costus pulverulentus (assembly GCA_027562315.1). Classification (NCBI taxonomy): domain Eukaryota; kingdom Viridiplantae; phylum Streptophyta; class Magnoliopsida; order Zingiberales; family Costaceae; genus Costus; species Costus pulverulentus. The sequence continues at coordinate 20,086 of JANTFE010011935.1, read as the reverse complement.
TAGTTTTCATATGTCACTGACATGATGAAACACTAGAGGCAGCTGTTGAGAGGATATGGTTCTGTGTTGTATCCAGCCCTCGCTCGACACAGGGCGCCTAGTCTATCTTAACAAAGAGGAGTTGTTCATGGGACACGTACCTAAGGAAGCATGGGATCACTCGGTGCAGCCCAACTCACCCTCCTGAGTCGTGGAGACCTCATGTGAAATTATGATCCTACTCACTTATTTCCAAGTTGAGTTTGAGAATTATTAACTTGATAGGAAATAGTGGGAGCATAGCATTTAATTTAAGTCCTTGTTAAATGCTTTATCATAGTACTTATTTTGCTTGTCTGCTTATTGTAGATAATGGGATCTCCAAATCTTAGAATGAAACTTCATGTGAATAAACTAGATGGGACAAATTGGACAAAGTGGTTCAGAATTTTGTCCAAAATACTAGAATAAGAGAATAAGGTGCATCTTCTTGAAAAACCTCCATCCCAGCCCAGTATTTATTTTACTACAGTGTGGGAGTGGAATGTCTATCTTGAACATTGTGAAGATAACAAACAGTCCACTACTTTTGCTTTAGAGTGCATGACCCCTGAGCTAAAGGTTGAGTGTGATGAGATGGGGATTTATGATAATATCATACATCTCAAAGGTCTCTTCACACCATGCTCTCTAAACAGTGTTGGATCTTTAAGGTGTTTGCCTAAATCTAGGAATGACCATGGTTCTATTTCTTCGAAGCTAAAACTTCGGAAGACTAAGAATGTATGGAAATTTCAGGATAGATTAAGGCCCAAGAAGAGCATGGCACAGAAGAAGGGATGTAATCCATCTACTTCAGGTATTGTGTTACTGAGGTCTTTATGTCTACTTCTTATTCATGGGTACTTGGTACCGCATGTGGGGCTCACATATGTTTTCATATGCAGGGGCTCATAAAAAGTAGGACAATAAGGCTTGGTGGGATCGACTTTCGAGTTAGGAACGGAGCATTGGATGCTGCTGTTAATATCACCTCACTGCCCTCAAGACTTCAAATTGAACTTTGCTATTATGTACCAGCTATTGTAAAAGAACATCTTATCCATTCTTTTGAAAGGATTTTAGTTTGAAATAAATGGTATTTCTTTAAATCTTGGATGTTCTATAGTAGTGGTGCAATTAATAATGGCTTGTTGTTCAAGATGTAACATTGAAACTAAAAGGATCAAATCCAATGATTCAATTAACACCTTCATATGACATTGTCACTTAGGCCATTAAACAAATGTCACAAGAAGTTCATGGACTATTGGGATCATTGTCCTTTCAGGATTGTGATACATGTGAGCTGTGTTTAATTGACAAGGTGACAAATGCTCCCTTCACCAAGAACGGTTGAAGTATCAGTGGCTTGTTGGATCTATTACACTGCAATGTGTGTGGACCCATGAAAACAAGCACGAAATGGTGTTGTATACTTCATTAGGTGTGGATATTTCTTATCCAACATATAACTTTGGAGAAATCCAAGATGTTTAGAAATGAAGTACAGAATCAGATTGGATGATCTGTTAAAGCACTTTGATTGGATCAAGGTGGTTAATGAGGAATTTGGTGACTATCCTAAGGAGTGTGGAATTATTTCATAGCTTACTCCTCCTGGAACACCATAACTGAATGGTGTATTGAAAGAAAGAAAGAGGAACATATTAGATATGATTCCATCTTTGAAAAGTCATGCAATTCACTTCCCTCTTGTTGGGGCCATGCAAGCAACTATTCTAACACTCCATATTATTCCATCTCAAAAGGTGTGTGTTTGTGGGTACTAAAGAGTACTATATCAATCCCTATGAGAACAAAATATTTGTTGCTCAAACTACTGTCTTTCTTGAGAAGAAATTTCTTTTGAAAGAACCTAGTGGGAATAGATTTGATTAGGACAAGGTCCAATATCAACCACAAAATAATTAGACACAGATGGAAAAAAGAATCTCACATACAGGTTGAAAGCCAACCTGAGGCTCAAGTAACACAGGAATGACATAAGTCTGACAGATTAGAAATACTCCTACAAGTTGTGGGCATGATGAATTTTTCATCAAGGATGAACCCGAGACTTACAAGGAAGCGGTCAGTGGACCAGATTCCGAGAAATGGCTAAGCGCCATGAGAACCGAAATGAACTTCATGTCTACTAATCAAGTCTATGACTTGATTGAGCCGCTAAAGAGGTAACACCCATAGGCTATAAATGAGTTTTCAAGGAAGATATACATGGAAGGTAAAAATGTTACCTATATAGGCAAGCTAGTGGATAAAATTTCTAACAAGTCCATGGGGTGATGAAATTTTTCTCCAATAACGATGTTTAAGTTCATTGGGTTTCTGCTTGCAATAGTTGCATATCTTTTAATGGCACTTGGATGTGAAAATAGCTTTTCTTAATGGACGTTTGGAAGAGGATGTCTATATGAAATTAGCAAAAAGGTTTTCATACAGAGGTCATAAAGATATGCATGGGCTTTTGCAAACGTCCTGAAAGGGTGCCTGTGTTTACAAGAAGATTAGTGGGAGCATGATAATATTTCTTGTTCTACATGTTAACGAAATTCTCCTCATATGAAATGACATCCCAGATCTTCACATGGTGAAGACAAGGATTGGGAAGTATTGTGAGAAGAATTATCTAGGGAATGCGGCTTATATCCTAGGCGTGAGGATCTATAGACAGAGATCCAAGAAAGACATTGCTCTTAGTCAATCTACTTACATCCAGGTTTACACGGAAAGGATCATATTAGGTAATACCAAGAGATGATACCTTCTAAGGAAACATGGTCTAATCTCAAAGATGCTATGTCATTTGACACAGCAAGAGAGAGATAACATGAGTCTATGATCCTAATCCATTGGGTATGGGATATATCATGTTTTGTGCAACATGCACAAGACCATTTGTGGCGCATGCTTGGAGTATAGCCAGTAAGTTCCAATCAGATCCCAGTGCTCAAGACTGCATAGCTGTGAAAGCAATCCTTAAATACTTGAGAAGTATAAAAGATTGGCGTCTAGTCTGTGATAGATAGGAAGAACTTTGTGTACAGGGGTGCACTGATTCTTCGTTCCAATCTAAAGACTATCGTTCACAGCCAGTGTTTGCATTTTGCCTCGTTGTGATGTTGTATGCTGGAAGAGATCTATGCAAACCATGGTGGCAAATTCTACAATTAAGGCTCAGTACATTGCAGCTCCTTGGGGCAGCCAAAGAAGCAGCTTCATTCATTTGAACTTGATTTAGTTCCTGGTGCTTAAGGGTCCAGTATAATTCTTGTTGTGGCCATAACACAAGCAAGGGAACTTACAGCTCAAGTATGTACTATGGCAATACCACCTGATCAGAGAGATCATGGATAAAGGTGATGTTCAAATTTGCGAAATAAACACAGATAGCAATTTGGGAGACCCACTGACATAGCCTCTAGCGCAGCAGAAGCTAAAAGGTCATACTAGAGACATGGGACAAAAGGGAATCATTTGCCCTTGGTCTTAATGCAAGTGGAAGATTGTTAGTGTTTATGCCCAGCAGAGCAATATATGATCATGGTCTGACATTATTTGAATGTACTTTGATAAAATTGATATAATCAATAAAGGCATGATCATTTTTATGCAGATTGCTTTACCTGCGCTGATGTATTGGATTGCATAAATAATGTCCCATGATTTTTGTTGGATCCATTCTCATAGAAATCCCCAATCGAGGTACCTCAGAAGACAAGGGACAGCTTTGGTACATGTGAGACTGGTGTACGGGCTGGTTAAGTGCAAGACACAGTAACGCAGACATACAGGTGCTTTAGCATCAGTTGCACTGGAGTGACCCACCGTGAGGGTTGACTTGTCTAGTCAATAGGTCAATCTCACATGCAAGAGGTTTGCATTGATCCTTAGACTTGAGGTATTCATGTCTAGATATAATGACGGATGTGTTTTGATACAGTCTTACATCTCTCCATAATTGGGTGATCAAAATGGCTGTCATTGGGTATATCATAAGTCATATAGAGATATGAATGACTAATAGTAGGATTTGCCCCTTCCTTAATTGGAAGCTTGATATCCATCTTCGGGCGCCGCTCCTCATTGGTGCATGACAGGAATGTATGGCCAGAGTGTTTGAGTCATGACCGATAAGTTGGATTAATAAATAAGAGACTAATCCAATGACAAGATATCAATTTAGGCAAAGGGATCTAGAATGCATGGGAATCCTTGTTGCTTATTAGGGAGTTGATTGTCAAGATGACTTTAGTCCGATGACATGGTTAGTAGTGATGTGTTGCTAGAAACCTCTCATTACTTATGATGGTTAATCATCATTGCAATCATCATATGGATCCTACGGGGTCACACGCAATAGACTCTTGTCGTTGTATTTTGATCTGGATACTTGGAATGTATTTGAGTTCAATCTAATTCTGAGTCCAAGACAGATTCATTGAATCTGAGTCCAATTAGGATTCATGTTAAATCCATGTCAAATTTGTACTCTATATCTGAGTTAAATTTGGACTTGGAATAATAAACCATATTGAATTCGAATCCTAATTTAATTAGGAATTGGAATCCTAATCCAACTAGGAGTTAGAATCCTAATTTAATTAGGAATTGGAATACTAATCCAACTAGGAGTTGGAATCCTAATTTAATTAGGAATTGGAATCCTAATCCAACTAGGAATTGGAATCCTAATTTAATTAGGAGTTGGAATCCTAATCCAACTAGGATTCAAATCCTAATCAGAATTGGATTAGGATTTAGCCCATTGTGGTGGGCGGAAATCCTAGTGCAATAAGGATTTGAATCCAAGACCAAATTAGAGATAAAATCCAAATTCAATTAGGAGTTGTGGATTAAATCTAATTGTGATAAGTTCGAGTCCTAATGGGAGTAGGATTCATGATTGGCGCATGGCATAATACCATGCATGGAATTTGCGCCAATGCCAATGATAAAACCTCATGGAATTCGGATTCCATAGTTGGAAACCACTTGGACGCAAGGAGGCTAGTATGTGGGCATGTATGGCTTGATTAATTCAAGCAAGAGATGCACCAATCACATATGGAAAGTCTAAATAAGAAAAGAACTCAAACTCCCTCTCTTGATAAGGCAAGAAGCTAGATTGTTTCCTAACTTCATGATTGCGCCAATTCAAGAGGGGAGGTGGCTGACCTCTTGCGGCAATTCTTGGAGGAATTGCGCCAAGATCAAAGAAGGAAAGTAAGGGGCTGCTTGGCTATTAAAGAAAGGGGTATGCGCCCCTCTCACGGGTGCAGAATTTCTTGTCAAGGCAAGGCAACTTCTACCAACAAGTTGCGCAAGCTTTGAAGCTCTAGCCGCCCTCTTCTTCTTGTGTTGCACCACCTTCCTCATCTTCTTCTTTGTTGGCCGAAAGTCTCCAAGCAAGAAGACTTGTTGGCATGAAGAGCAAAGGAGGAAGAAGAAGGAGAATCCAAGAGGTGATCTTCTCTTCCTGAGGCTAGCACTATGCGTGGAAGGGAGTAACGTTGAGAAGGTCGACGCGTGGATACTCATAGAGGACGAGCACTTGATCGTCTTCAACTTGGCTTCATCAACTTGACAAGCAATAGAGGTACAATCCCTAACACATCCTTGTGTTCTCTCTCTCGCATGGATCCTTGGTCAAGGAATATGTTTCAGGTGTAATGTGTCTTCCGCTATGTCCTTGGACTGCAAAATTTTAAAATTACACCCGGTATTCCCTAACACCCCACTACTTGTTTATGAGGGTCCATGGAAGGACCTCAGCATGGACTTCATCTTAGGGATGCCCTGCACTGCGTCTATATTCGATTCCATCTACGTCGTAGTGGATCGGTTCTCCAAGATGGCCCATTTCATCCCTTGTTCTAGGATAGGGGATGCGTCCCACGTAGCCCATCTATTCGTTAGGGTGGTTGTTCGTCTCCATGGCCTCCCACTCTCTACAGTGTCTGATCGCGACACCCGCTTTGTGAGCCACTTTTGGCGATCACTGTGGGCAATATTAGGGACCACTCATAAGTTTTCTACGGCCTATCATCCCCAAATCGATAGCCAAACTGAGGTTGTTAACCAAGGTTTGGGTAATTTGCTCCGATGTCTCATTGCTGAGCACCCTAAGAGTGGGACACTGTGCTCCCTATTGCCGAATTTGCATATAATAGTGCAGTCAATCAGTCTACCAGTCTAGCTCCCTTCCAAGTGATCCCTGGACAGCAACCACGAAAACCTATGGAGTTGCATGACCTTCCCATGGCGTCCCGTCTTTTTGAGCATGCATTTTTCTTTGCCAGTCTCATTGCGAGTTTGAATGAGGAAGTTTGGCATCAGATCTTTTTGGGCAACACTCAGAATGCTCAGAAGGCCAACGAACACCGTAGGCCACTTCATTTTAGTGCAGGTGATCTGGTGAGGATGCGTATCCACCCCGAGCGCATGGCAAATCGGGTGCACTTTAAGCTATAGGCAGAGAATATGGGGCCCTATGCAGTACTACAACGTGTAGGCTCCAATGCCTATGTCCTTGATCTACCAAAGAGCTATGGGATCCACCCCGTCTTCAACATCGCGGACCTTCTCCCCTACCATGACCCGTTGGAGGAGCCCCTCGCCATCGATGAGCATCCCCTTAATTCTCTGGAGGAGAACTCTTCAAACCCGGGGGGGGGGGGGGGGGGGGGGGGGGGTGATGTTGCTTGATAGCTCTAGAACCAGAGAAACCTAGCCATTCTATGGATTTCCCTCCAGACAAGGTTCCACCTCCCCTAAAAAGTTTAAAGAGGCCCGATGCAATTACGATAAGGCGATATCAATGTTCAAGTCAACCACCTGATCGATTCGTGGGTGCCATCAGTACATTATCAGCCCACACGGAGGTGTTTCGACCCATGTACTTGGCACCCTGGCCACCTGAAGCCCCGGTCAATGATCGCTACCACAACCAGCTGACCAACACAGCCTAAGAACAAGCTAGCACAGTGATGAATCAACCCACCATCAACAAATTCTTACTGTTTCATCACCGCGTGCTCCGAGAAGGTTTGACGGCCCAATTACAGCCCAGGAGGCCTAGCCCATGCGTCTAGCTTCAGATTCCCTCATCTACTTTAGTTGGTAGTAGTTAGTTAGTGCTTACATCAGCATGTTTGCATCAGCAGTATCTTGACTACTTTTAGTTTGTTAGAGTAGGTAGTCATGTTTGTGGTGTGATATTCCCTAGTCATGCGTAGGGTGTGATATTCCTTAGTCATGCTCTTCTTGTGTGATAGATTAGCTCACAGAGTGTTTGGAAAGTGAGGTTGGTGCCTCGACTCAAGAGTTAGTGGCAACGCTAGAGTGACGAGCAAGGTGTGTGATTCTTGGCTCAGTCTCACTGCCTCGCCGTTCTAGTTGTAATCGTCTTTCATTGGAAAGAAGTAAATTGCACCACCTTTACGTTAGGTTCGTTTGTTTTCGGATTTTTGTTGTGTTGTTCTTGCTTGATTTTCTTACCCACGGGCATCCGTACACCGGAGACGTGGTGGTTCCTTGGCTTTGATGTGATCGCAGGTTCATAGGTGTGCGAGCTAAGTCTGCTGCCCGTGTTGTCGTGCTGTGCTTAAATCGCTCGCTAAGAGAGGTTAGTGAGTTCCATTTGTGTAGTTGGGTGTCGTTGGTTTCTTCGTCGTCCGTGTTGCCTTGAAACATATTCGTCGCCGTCTTCGGCATTGTTTCTTGCCGGTTTTCTCATTGCTAATTTTCTGAGACATTTTTACTTCCCTCGTCTCAAGACCCACTCACGTTTTTGGATATCATCGCATAAAACCCTATAGTACGGAACTAAGGACCAACCCACCTATAGTAGTGTTGTGTCCGCAAGTGCACGGATACTCGAAGTAATAAATAAGATATCAAACCACAGAGACCTCGTTTGTCAAGTATCGAATAATCAATTTCTCACTAGCTTGGCAATCGAATATGATGAAAGCAAACTATCAGAAACTACACAAAAAAGTCAGAGAGAGAAACTGGGACTAGGGTTTCAACCACCTTAATTTCTATGACCAGATCCAAATAAGTGTTCGTCAGTTTAATTTTAATATGATATAGATATGATTTACTTTATAAAGAAATCATCTCGCTTTCGCGCAGACAATTTACAAAGAACCAATCCGCATTTTCGCACAGGATTTATTCAATGTTAAATAAAAGTAAATCATTGACAAAGAACTCAAATATCACTTTTGTGCATCTAAGTTCTAAGTCAGTCATCTCAAGTGAAAACTAAATACTTTCATACTTTAATTTTCACAGGTTCAACTTAAGGTTCTCCAAAATCCGATACTTAATTTCTTACAATATCATAATATTTATTTCAATAACTCAATCCTAGATCAGATTATCAACATGGCAATAAACTTCTATAATTAATAAATAAGAACAAACCTAATATCTTACGATGAGTTCCTTAATCTCAATTTTGGGGTTCCAAGTTTTCACAAATCACTTTTCAGTCCATATCACAAAAACTCTAAATCATGCTGATAATATGAAACTGGAAAGAATTAAAGGCAATCATCACATAAGTAGAATTATCATAGTAAAATTATCCTGACGAAATAAAAATCATCTAGTCATTAAGAAACTAAAGCGATTAAACCCCTGTGTCCCAAAAAGTGTTTAAGCTAGCATAGTTGAAGAATTACAAGAAACCATGGTTTAGAAGGATCAGAAATCAAAGAGAAAGGGGAAATTCTACTAAAAGTACGGCTGTAATGAAAATTACAACCGTAATTTTGCTCGATGAACAGTAGTGGCGACACTTCTTCCATTGATTTCTCCTCCAATCGATGTCATTTTGCTCTAAAACTTCTGGAGTATGTTCTCCTCCTCTAGGCGCAGCTTCTCTTCAAATTTCATGGCCGAAGATGCATTGTACACTTCGCAGCAGCGAAACCTAGGGCAGCAGTGAAAATCCTGATTTCTCTCTCGAACGTTGATCAAAATTGGGGCTTTTCGTGTGTGTCTCTTCTCCTCCGTCTCACAAGTATTTTTTTTATTTTTACGGATCTCAAATTTGTGGTCTAGATCATCCGCAATCATTCATGCAAAAATTGGACTTCAATAAGACCGGGAAAATCGGCTGTCTAGGTTAGAAGTACGGTCGTGTAAATCATTACGGTAGTGCCGTAATAACCATAAAGTTCTCTGTCCAGAAATCTCCTGAAATTACTGCCCGTAATATGATTTACGACAGTGCCGTAATTTCTGCAAATCTTTCTAGACAGAAGTTGACTGCAATTATGGCCTATAATATTGGTTACAGTAATGCCGTGGTTTATTCTGTAGGTTCAATAAAATCACGGTACCGTAATATAGATTACGGTACTGCCGTAATTTAGCCTGAAGCTTCGATTTGAGTGAAATTTTGCTTGTAATCTTCTCTTGATGATGGGAATTCATCTATGCATCTGAATTTACTGGAAAATGCCTCAAAATAGTGTCTTTTTACTTGAAAATGATCAAAAACTAGAAAAGGTGTAGATTCTGCAATATTTGATAAATAACGCATAAAAATAAGCAAAAGAGCATGAATATGACACAAAAAGTTATATCAAATGACATAAAATATACTATGAATTTTCGTGTCATCAAATAAATAAGGCTCAAACTTTGCTTGTCCTCAAGCAATATCAAAAATTGATCAAAGGAATAGACTTTCTCATGAAGAATAAATTTCTAAAATATAATCACCAATGAGAAATCTCACCAATTGTTTCATAAAAATTTAAATAAACATATCATCCTTTGAATTCGATCATCAAGATCTACATCTAAATCAAATAAAATTTTGCAACTTGTATAATAAGTAAATTTCAATCTCAAGATTTCACCCAGTTTTAGTTCAAAACTATCATACTTTTGTTTACAGGAGTAGGATTTCCAAGATCTTTTTCCGCTCATAATTTTTTTAGTTCTCCCTTTTATGTATCGTTTCTCTTCCTTGGTATGTACCCACATAGATACATACTTTTTTTTTTGGACTTCAACTCTTAACTTAGGTACCACCGCAAATCGACACAGTGCCAAGATGAGGAGTCATTCTCTTGAATTTGTTTTCTCATTTTTTTTTATTTTGACTTCAACCCAAGTCTTTGGTACCACTGCCAATTTTGCCCAGTGCCAAGTGTTGGTGTATATGCCCTGACACCTATATTTGGTCAAACGTTGTACTACTTCATTATGATATTTATATCATTCTGGCATTGTCATTATCTATGGTTGTTTACATCTGTGATAATGTACTTACATGATAATGTCCCTGGAGACAGATTGGATCTGTGCTCAAAAGATTGTCCCCAGTCGATATACCTTAGTGGATAAGGGACAACTATGGTACTTATAAGACTGGTATATGGGCTGGTTAGGCACGGGGTGCTAATGCAAACATAAGGGTATATCAGTGGTGGATATACTGGACTGACCCACTGTGAGGCTATGACTTAGTGTCATGAGTTATCCTCACAAGTGATAGGATATGCATTGATCCTTAGACTTAAGGTCATTGACTCTTCTATATGGTTAGGGATATACTTTGATGTAACCTAACGCCTCGCCGTAGCTGGGAGGTTATAAGGGTTGTCATTGAGTATGTCACGATCCATATGAGAAGACCACCTGACAGATAAAGGTTTTGCCCCTTCCTCGTGGAAGCATGATATCCATGGAGCTCCACTATGGTCTATGACTGAAAGTGTATGGCCATACCCAGGTAAAGACCTGATTTAGTCATAGACATGTGATTGGATGAAAACAAGTGATGACACACTTGTCCAATCGGATATCAGTTCAGCAAAGGGACTGTAATGTATTTGCACCTGTTGCGATGATGGGGATGTTAATGTCGATATCCATTTTGATGACTTAGGTAGCAGCGATGCACTGCTAGGTGCCACTCACTGCTTGTGAGACCTTAGGTCTGCACTGCCAACGTCAAAGGAACCTACAGGCTCACACACCATGACACTCGAGTTCTCGTATTGATCGGGAAGCCTTATGATCAAGTTATTGGATAACTCGGATCTATTTTGGAGATTTCATCAGCGCCAATGGGCCTGATGAGATGGAAGAAACTTATTGGAGCCAACTTCTGTTTTTGGCATATTGGCCGAATTAACCATAGTTAGCCTCATTTGACCATGGGTTAAGTTGGATCGGATCCAATGACTTGGTTAACATGGGTAATGGTCTTTGGGCTAGGCCCATTGCTATGTTGGGCTCACTAATAAGTTGTCATGAAGAGAAGAAGGGCTAGAAGGGTATAATGGGGACAAGTCTTCTCCCCTAGACGCCTATGTGCATAACGGGGAGAAGTGGCAGAATTTGCTTCATAAGGAAGCAATTGGCGCCTCCCCCCTTTATCCCTTATGGTATGAATGCCTCTATGGCATTGCTTGGGGCGCAAGGCAAGGCCTTGGCGCACAAGGAAAGGAGTGGGCACAAAAGGAATGGTTGAATGAGAATTATGGAAATGTCTTGGAGACTTTCCTTGCCTCAAACCTTCTCATCCTAGCCGCCCACTTGTCTTGATCCTAGCCTTTCACAAACCGCCTCTTGCCCTATAAAAGAGCACCTAGCCGCCCCCTCTCATAAGTGACAATTCCTTGGAGGCGTAAGCAATAGAGAGGGGCAAAAGCTTGGAGGCTCTTGGCGCAACTTCTCTTCCTCCAACATCTAGCCGCAAGCACAAGTCTTCTTCTCCTCCTCTTGGCGCAAGAAGGACTTGGACTTGGTGACTACTTCTCCTCTCCTTCATCTTGGCGCATACACCTTGGAGGTAGTGCAGAGTTGAAGAGGGCGAACATTAGGCTTGGATCTTCTTCCCGAGGCTAGCACCAAACGCCGAAGAAGAGAGCTCGAGGAGTCCGTGTGTGTGAGACTGCAGAGGGCGAACACGTGGGCGCCTATCTCGACATCGGCATCTCTTTGCTCGCTTAAGGTACTTTATATCACATCGTGTCAATCCCCTCGCTTGACGATCCACACTGGGTTTTTGGGACTTGCCTGTTTCGGGGACATTGATTCTGCTGCGCATGTATTGTCTTAATGCAAAAAATTTGTAAAATGTCCCCGGGGTTTCCCAACACCAAGTAAGGGAGTCATCACTCTCTTTATTTGGATCATGGAATCATTCTTCCCAACAAATAGTAAATAATATGAACATCAACTAAATTAATCAATCAATATCAATTCAAAAATCATACTCATATACTAATTTTATTTAAAGAAGTAGCTTCACTTTTTAAATCAAATTCATCTAATAACATGTCCACCCAAAATTCCATGCATTAATCAATGAATAATTGATGGGGGTAGAGATCACAAGCCAAGAAAGTATAAATGGAGTCTACGACTGCCGTAGACAAAGACTTAAAGGCTCTCGAATAAGCTGGCATGGTTATTCTTAAAGCTAGCTCAATAAATAACTACGGCAAGTAAAATTCAAGTAATATTCCAAATAAAAAGTTGTTGCATACTCAAATCAATTCCACAATCATGACAAGCATTCACGCCAAGCAATGGAGTAAAGAATCTCAGCTGCCAATCAGCCAATCAAGCACAACGCTTATCTCATCGAGCCAACACTGCAAAGAAAGGAAACTTGCAAACAAGGAAAGCTCAATGTCTCCTTGCAGCCACCTTTGCTCAGCCCATATTCAGGCCACAAGGAAAGCTTCAACGTCTCCATGCTACTCAAGAAAGTAAGTTGCAATGTTCACCAGCAACGTCTCCAAGCTTCAACGTTAACAAAACATCTCCTATATGTAACTCTCGCTCGCACCATTGTAAACACAGAGAATTTGATGAATGAAATAGTTTTCTTCCAATGGAATCGGATGTTTCCCACCCACTTCCCCTCTAAGGTGCTTGTGCCACCTAGCTTTCCCTTCTACCCTTTTTCCTATGTTGGGAAACCCCGGGGACATTTTACAATTTTTTCAGAGATAGACATTATAAATTACATTGTACAACGGAAGAATATCCCTGAAATAGGCCGGTCCCAAAAACCCAGTGAAGATCGTCATGCGAGGGGGTCGACACGATATGATAGTAAGTACCTAGAGCAAGCGAGGAGGTTGATGTCGAGGTAGGCACCCAAGTGTTCGCGCCCTCTGCACTCTCACACACATAGATGCCCTGAGCTCTCTTCTTCCACACTTGGTGCTAGCCTCGGGAAGAAGATCCAAGCCTTTGTTCCTCCTTCTTCAAGCCTTGCGCCACCTTCAAGAGAAGTTGCGCCAATATAAGAGAAGGAAGAGGAGAAGCTGCCAAGTCCAAGAGTCCCTTGTGCCAAGAGGGAAGGAAGGGAAGAAGACTTGCGGCCACTAGGAGGGAAGAGATGTGCCACACCTTGCTCTCGCCCCCTTACTTGCTCACGCCTTCAAGAGAATTAGTCCATCAAGAGGGGGCGACAAGGGGTCTCTTTTATAAGAGCAAGAGGTAGTTTGGGATGGGCGCAAATCATGACAAGTGTGTGGCTAGGATGAAGGGGTTGACAATTATGGTTTGAGGTAAGGAAAGTCTCCAAGACTTTACCATAAACCTCTCCCACTAATCCATATGCGCCCCAAGAATTTCCTTAGAAGCTCTCAAGCCATATCAGCTCCAAGACTTGCCTTAGAGGCAAGCATACCGTCAAAGGTATAGGGGCTAGGTGCATAATGCTTCCAAATGAAGCAAAAGGCGCCTCCTTCACCCCATTATACCCCTTAGGTGCCAATGGGGATGATTTCTCCCCATTATACCCTTTTAGCCCATCACCTCTTCATGACAACTTGTTATTGGGCCTCATTGGGTAATGAGCTAGCCCAAACTTCATTATATGAGTTGATTAAGCAATTGGATCCAATCCAATGCAACCCTAATTCAAATGTGACCAACCATGGTCAAATTTGGGTCAACCTACCAAAAATAAAGTTTAGCTCCAATAACATTCTTCCATCTCGTCAGGCCCATTGGTGCTGATGAAATCTCCCAAATAGATCCGAGTTATCCAATAACTCGATCTAAAGGCTTCCCGATCAATACGAGAACTCGAGTATCATGGTGTGTGACCTTGTAGGTTCCTTTGATGTTTGCAGTGCTGACCTAAGGTCACCACAAGCAGTGAGTCACACCTAGCAGTGCATCACTGCTACCCAAGTTATCGAAATGGATATCGACGTCGACATCCCCATTATCGCGACTAGGTGCAGATATATTATAGTCCCTTTGCCGAACTGATATCCTATTGGACAAGTGTGTCATCACTTGTTTTCACCCAATCACATGGTCATGACTAAATCAGGTCTTCACCTGGGTATGGCCATACACTTTCAATCATAGAACCATAGAGGAGCTCCATGGATATCAAACTTCCCTTAGGAAGGGGCAAATCCTTTATCTATACATTGACCTTCATATATGGGTTGTGACATACTCAATGTCAGCGTTTATGACCTCCCAACTACGGTGAGGTGTTGGGGTGCATCAAAGCATGTCCCTAACCATATAGAAGAGTCAATGACCTCAAGTCTAAGGAACAATGCATCTCCTATCACTTGTGAGGATGACTCATGACACCAATTCATTGCCTCACAGCGGGTCTGTCTAGTATATCTACCACTGATATACCCACATGTCTGCGTTAGCACCTCGTGCATAACAAGCCCATATACCAGTCTCACAAGTACTAGAGCTGTCCCATATCCACTCAGGTACATTGACTGGGACAATCATTTGAGTACATATCCAATCTGTCGCCAGGGACATTATCATGTAAGTATACAATTGCAGATGTAGACAAAAAATGACAATGACAATGCCAGAATGATATAAATATCAGTGTTTAAGTAGTACAAAAGTAGGTCTCAAGGCATATACACCAACAATCTCCCACTTGCACTTAGACCTAGAGGTTGAGGATTCTTAACCCCATATCCCTGGCATGACAATTATGCTTTTGCTGCGCCAAAGCCTTGGTCAGTGGATCTGCTAGATTGTTCTCTGTATCAACTCTGATAATCTTGACATCACCTTGATAAATATTTTCTCTGATTAGGTGAAATCTCCTGAGTAGGTGTTTGGACCTTTGATGAGACCATGGTTCCTTTGCCTGTGCAATGGCTCCATTGTTGTCGCAATAGAGCTCAATGGGATCCACAACAGTTGGAACCACTTGAAGATTAGATATGAACTTCCTTATCCAAACAACTTCTTTGGCTGCCTCAGAAGCAGCAACATACTTGGCCTCTATTGTAGAATCAACTATGGTGGACTGCTTAAAGCTTTTCCAGCAAACAGCGACTCCATTTAATTTGAACACATAGCCGGCCTGCGATCTGAAGTCGTCAGGGTCAGACTGGAATAACACATCAGTGTAGCCCTGAACACTGAGTTGTTCCTGTCCCCCATAAACTAAGAACAGATCCTTAGTTTTTCTTAGATACTTCAGGATGTTCTTTACAGCCACCAAGTGCTACATACCTGGATTAGATTGGTATTGGTTGGTTATGCTCACAGCATAAGCCACATCTGGTCTAGTACACAACATTGCATACATGATCGATCCCACTGTCGAAGCATAGGGAACTCGACTCATTTCATCCCTCTCAGCCTGTGTGGTGGGACACTGTCTCTTTGAGAGAGTAAGGTCATGTCTTATTGGAAGGTATCCTCTCTTGGATTGCTCCATATAGAACCTTTATAGGACCTTATCAATGTAGGTACTTTGACTAAGGGCGAGGAGCCTCTTGGATCTATCCCGGTAGATCTTTACGCCTAGTATATAGGCGGCCTCCCCTAACTCTTTCATTTAGAAACACTTCCCCAACCATGTCTTCACAGACTGAAGACTAGAGATGTTGTTTCTAATAAGCAGTATGTCATCGACATACAAGACCAGAAAAGTCATAAAGCTCCCACTGAATTTTCTGTATACACAGGCGTCATCTTCGCTTTTGATAAAGCCATAATCTCTCACAGCTTCATCAAATCGAAGTTCCAACTTCGAGATGCTTGCTTCAATCCATAAATAGATTTCTTTAGCCTGTAGACCTTGTAGATACCCCTTTCAAGAGGGGGGCCGAAACTTGTAGAAAACCCCTTTCAAGAGGGGTGCCGAAGCCCTAATATTGGCGCACATAGAGAGTTTTGCAAGCGGAAGATAGGGCTTCATAGGATCGCAATTATAAGAGCATATGATCAACTTGGATAAGTGGAATAGATCTAAAA
>JANTFE010001201.1:24529-35884 GCA_027562315.1 Costus pulverulentus | reverse complement strand
TAGCTAACTGAATAATAACCATGCCTTTATAAACATAAAAGTTTATTACATGATACTGTTACAATCCCAAGGCCTCAAACATTAGGCTTAAGGGCATACCCCAACAAAGCCTTATAGCATTTCCTGGGTCAACTAGACTAGCGTTCCTGTCTCACATAGGTGCCTTGTCCCACTCCAATTTGGTGCCTAGCAAGGAGCAATATGGTGTGACATCATCACAATGGATGTCACCCAAATTCTCCTAGGATGCCCTTGGATTTTTGACATGGATGTTGTCCACTACGGTAGGACCAACACTTATGTCTTCAATCACAATGGGCAGAAAATCAGGTTTAAGCCCTCCTTACCTAAGGAACTTAGAGCCTCCACTAGCAAAGGTAAGATAGAAGAACCCAAACAACCAAAGCCAATCATCCAACTTATCCAATCCCAAACCTTTGCTAAGGAATGCTTAGAAGACCAACCTCTCTATACCCTTATCATTAAAGAGGCCACACCTGAGACTGAAACCAAAACCCCGCCTGAGGTAGAGAGCATCCTGGAAGACTATAGTGAGCTTATCCTAGAAGACTTACCCAATGGTCTACCCCCACTTAGGGATATGCAATAAACCTCCTGCCCTCTCACCGATCTTGGTGAAGGGTGCCTTTGTCATCTTCCCTAATAAACAAGGCTCACAAGTATCAAATTCCTCCAAGGAACTTGAATCTAACAACCCATTTGCATGAACTTGTTGGTTGCGATTCTTGTTTATATGGGCTAATCGACAATGCCATAGGAAAACACCAACTGAACCAATCAGTTTGATCCTTTTGTTATTTATGTTACAAATAGAACTATCCATGTCCAAGACATATAATCCATTGCACAAAGTATCCTTCCCAAAAAAAATGTTTGCAATTAAGAAAGAACAAGAGTTCTTCTTTATTTCAAACTTACATCCTTTCTTTGCCAAACAAGGAATAAATACAATATTTTTAGTCAACGAAGGTACATAATAGCAATTGCCCATGAAAAATATTACGGCAGTGCCGTATTTTGCCGAAAATTCGATTTCCCTTGCAAAAAGAAAAGAAAAATTAATTATAAAAATAAAAGAATCTAAGCAAAGTAAGAGTGCTTGGGTTGCCTCCCAAAAAGCGCTAATTTTTAGGTCCATAGCTTGACCAAAAATCAAATTTCATGGCGAAGCAGGTGGATCAGTACCATAGTAAATAACATATAATTTTTTGCATTTCCTTTGTCCAAAAAGTTTAGCCACTAATCCAAACATCCAAATTTTCATGTAAATCACAATCAACGTGGCTTTCTCAAATATGCAGAAATCAAAATCAAAAATTTCAATTCCACTCAAAGGATATTCAATAATCTTCCTATATTTATTAGTAAGCAAAATCATTAGTCTTTTCTTCAAAATTATATCTTCAATTGCAATAGGTCTTTGATCAAAAGATTCAAGTATTGGATCGTCAAAATAGTCTTTCTGTCTCACATTAGATTCCTCAATAAAACATAATTTTTTAAATAATTCAGAAGATTGAATAATAGACATGGGCAAAACATCAGAGTGATATTCATCAATTTTTGAAATATTCAAATCCTTTTCAAGTTCTTCATGCACTTCATCAATTTCAAAATTACTAACAAAGTCAGAGTAACATTTTTCTAAATCAGCCCCCACATATCCTTCATCAGTTTCAACCACAAAATAATACATCATCAAAAGAATCAATTTCATAATTATCACTAGAATCAAAAGGAGATTTAACAAAATCAATTTCCTCAAACTTTTCCTCAAATAAATTATCAAATGAATCAATTTTATAATTATCAAAATCAGAGTGAGATTCATTAATGTTCACATAAGGCTCAATCTCAAAACAATCATAATTAGAGGGGAATTTTTCTAAATTAATTTTCTTAGTTTCCAAATCAAACTCAAATAAATAAGCTTGTTGTGCTAACTGGGTTTCTAAAATTTTCTTATGAGCTATTAAAGATCCTACTTGAGAAGCAAGCTGACTAATTATCCCTTTAAGATCTTCAATTTGCTTACTTCGATTTGTCATGATTTGAACTTGATTTGTCATGAATTTTTCAAGCATGGATTTTAACCTAGACTCTTCAGTATCCTCAAAGTATGGTTCAGAGACATGATTTGAAGGAGTTAAAATTTGGCAATCACATGTATAATGATCAAAACATCCACAAATATCACATCTAATAGAATAATAAGATGTCATAACAGGGTGCATATAAGAGTGTAATTTCAATTTATCTACAAGAATGCACAATGAATCATCTTCATACTTACCTTGTGGCATGTATACCTCACCTATTTCAGTTGCCCAGGAGTTTTGATTAAAAGACATATCTTCAAATCTATCAAGAACAAAAAGATTATCCAACACCTAATAAATCAAAATATATATTTTTTTATTTTCTCATAATATAAAAAAAATAGAAAATATAAAACACAAGCAAAAATTTTAGAAATCATAGTTCTCTAACAACTTGTGAAAATCCAAAACCTTCAAGAAGAAAAAACAAAGTTAAATATAAAACAAATAAAACATAGTGTAGCAATACTAACAACTATTTTGATATTAACAAAACTAAGGTCCCCGGCAACAGCGCTAAAAACTTGTTGTGTCCACAAGTACACGGATACTCGAAGTAATAAAGAAAGATATCGAACCTGCAAAGACCTACTTGTTAAGTACCAAATAGTTGAATTCTTACTAGCAAAGCAATCGATTATAATTCAAGTAAATGATAGAAAGAACAAGAAATCAGCGAGAAACTGGGACTAGGGTTTTATCCAACTTAATTTTAATGACAAGATATGAATAAAAGGTCGTCAGTCTAATTTTATCATCATAAAGATATAATTTACTTCATAAAAGGATTATCTCACTTTCATGGAGACAATTATGCAGAGACTGATCCTCGCTTTCGTGCAAGATCTATCCCAAGCTGAAAATAAGTAAATCATCAAATAAGGAACTCAAGGATCACTTTCGTGCATCTGAATCCTAAGTTGATCATCTCAAGTGGAATCTCAAGGATCACTTTCGTGCATCCGAGTCTCAACACAGGTTCTACTTATGGTTCTCCAACGCTTTGATCCTCACTTTCGCACAAGATCTTTACGTTTAACAAAATAAATCAATCCTAGATTCAAATTGTCAAACATGGCAATTATTCTTATAAAATCGATAAATAAGAACTAACCTAATTTCTTATGGTGAGTTCCTAATATTCAATTTTAGGGTTCCAAGTTCTCAATCAAATCACCTTTTAGTTCATATTACGAAAACTCTGAAACATGCATGATAAATGAAAGCTTCGGAGAATTATAGGCAATCATCACATAAGTAGAATTATCAGACTAAAATTATACTTGACGAAATAAAAGTTATTCTAGTCATATAAAATCAAGGGGATTACACCCCATGTCCCATAAAAGGTTTAAGCTAGCATATATGAAGAAATACAATAAACCATAATGTTAGAAGATTAGAAATCGTAGGGAAAAGGGGAAAAGAACTTTACAGCACGGCTGTAATAGAAATTACAGCCGTAATTTGCTCCAAGAACCAACGATAAATAGTGCCGGCGCCCACTCTTTTGTTGATTTCTCTTCCGATCGAGATCCTTTCCCTCTAAAACTTCTAGAGTGGTATCTCCTCCTCTATGCGCAGCTTCCCTCAAATTTCATGGCCGAAGTTGCACAATACGCTTCCCGGTGGCGAAACCTAGGGCGGCGGTGAAAAACTCAATTTCTCCCTCGATAGTGGATGAAAATTAGGGCTTTCACCCTCGGCGTGTTCTCCTCCTCGGAGTCTCTCTTTTTCCTTCTTACGACTTTCAATTTAAAGGTCTGGATCATCCGCAATTGATCGCGCAAAAATCGGACTTCAAAATTGACTGTGGAAGTCGCGTCTAGGAATAGAATTACGGCCATGGTTTTGGTTACGGCAGTGCCGTAATTTCTTTAAAGTCTTCTGTACAGGATTTGACCGGAATTATGGTACCATCAAGTTCGTAACGGCAGTACCGTATTTTCTCCAAATCTTTCGAGTCAGAAATCGCCTCAAAATACAGCATCGTGGAAATAATTACGGCCCTGCTGTAAAATCTAGAAATCTCTCGGGTTAAAAATAGACTGAAATTATGGCTCATGAAATTCCTTGCGGTAGTGCCGTAATTTCTGAAAAACTTTCTGGATGAAAACTCCCCAAATTACGGCAGCGCTCTGATATTACGGTAGCTGGTGAAAATACGGTATCGTAATATAAATTATGGCCTTGTCGTATTTTGGTCTAGAGCTCCAATCTTCATGAAATTTGACATGTAATCTTTTCTTGATGGTGGGAATTCATTCATGCATTTGGAATTGCTTGAAAACGCCTGAAAATTGTGCCTTTTGACTTGAAAATCATCAAAAACCAAAAAGAGTGTAGATTCCATAGTATTTGATAAAAAAGGCATAAAAATAAGCAAAGAGTGTAAATATGACACAAAAATATCTATCAAATGGCACAAAATTTACTATAAATTTCAGTGTCACCAATAGACAAAGTGACCCATGCTTCTTATGGTGGGCACGCCAGCCGATTGCTCTAAGCAACTCCCCTTATTGAGACAATCTAGGCATTTTATGTCCAGCGAGGGCTGGATACAGCATGAAACCCTAACCTCTCAACGATGCCTCTAGAGTTTCATCTTGTGCCTGGCACATATGAAAATCTAGTCAAGTTAATTCCTAACCGTCATGCCTAGGGCCAACGAGTTTCTTTGTGAAGGCACATCTAGGGTAAAACTGGACCGGGGAAACCATTGCCACCACATACCTTCTAAAGATAAGTGGGTGTGTCCCACAAGAATGGGAAACAGTTCACAACACTACTGATCGATAATTTGGTGAGGGCTAGGCGTTAGAAGCCTGCTGACTTGATATTTTGATTGAGGATTTTTAAGGTCTAATCATTTCAATTTTATCTTATGTCTAACATTGTAAACATGCAATCCTATGGTGATAACATAACGATAAAACATCACAGGCATGCTTTAGCTTTTGTAAAGAAAGCAATAAAAGGATGATGAGATCATAGCCCATTCAAGACATTGAACTAACCCATGCCAAAAAGAGGTTCAACTCTTGACCTATGACTCAACCCCCGAAAACTAGACCAAGCCTAGCCGACCTCTAGCTTGGTCTTCAAAGTTGGCTCCAAGGACCTCCTTTCCATGGTTTAGCTCCCAAACCCTAGATGTATTTTTAGGGAAACCTTAGAAGCACTCATAGGTTCGGCCAATGCCATGGAGCCTCCTCCAAAGAAGATGCGCCATCTTGCAAGCCACAAGAGGGATAGCTCACAAGCAAAAGCCTCAGCCAAACCCTTACTTGCACCCCCAGGCAAGTATGCGCCACCTTTGATGAAGCTTGTTGCGCCACTATGCAAGGTGCGCAAGCTTCATGCATGCGCAATGCTCCAAGTAGATGCGCCACCCTAATCTTCTTCTTTGTTAAAAGCAAAAAGAAAAGCGGCACGCAGGCCTCACAAGGATACATCACAGTCATGCTAAAAGGCTTGACATATGACCACAACATCATACACAAATAAGGTATTTACACACGCAATTATACATGCTCATGAAAAACTCAAAATCTGAAAGTTTAGTTTCTCATAAAACAAGTCTCCTTTCCTCATCTTCTTATCACAAATCTTTTGGTTATTTGTGATTAATTTTTCATGACGATTAGTTAGATCCTATCGGTTGGTAATTTTGTCATATCAAGAGACCCAACCAGTCCGAAGACATAATGCCCGTCCTACTTGACAAAACTACGTGCACTTTTGATCTTAAATCAATCAAGAAAAATAAACCAAAATTCCAAAATAGATTGACAAGATGATAGGAACAAGAAACTATAATTTTTCCTACTTAGAAAAATCATGCGCCATGTGATCATACAATTGCAAAAATTGAAACATGACATTTGAGCAAGGAAAAGCATGAAAGCACATCATTCGAGGCTCGCAAGTCGCTCTCATACCACTGTTGGGAAACCTCGGGGTATTTTACAATTTTTAACAGAGGTTACATTACATGCACAGTGGAATAACATCCACGAAAAAGGCCGGTCCCAAAAACCCAATGAAGATCATCTTGCAAGTGAGTCAGCATGATAAATAGAAAGTACCTTCAAAGCAAGATGAGGCTGATGTCGAGGTAGGGGCCCAAGCATGCGCCCTCTACAGTCTTGCACACACGGATGCCTCGAGCTCTCTTCTTCCTCGCTCGGTACTAGCCTCGAGAAGAAGATCCAAGCCTTTGTGCTCCTTCTCCTATGCTTGCGCCACATCCAAGGATAAAGCACCAATGATGGAGAAGATGGGAGAAGATGAAGTCGCCAAGCCCAAGCCTTCCTTGCGCCAGTAGGAAGGAAGAAGAAAGGAGGCTTGCGGCTTCAAGAAGAAGAGTTGGAGTTGCAGCAAGACACCTTTGCTTTCGCCCCTTCTAATTAGCTCACGCAAGATAAAATTGCTTGCTTCTAGCTCTTGCATATACCATAGATATATAGAGCAAAGGAGGGGCGGCATCACAAAGGGTGTATGCATAAATAGCGTAAAGGATGCGGCTAGGGTTAGGGTATGAGAGCAATTAGGGTTTAGGTTATGGCAAGACTCCAAGAACTTTCCATAATCCCCTTGCAATCGCCCAAGACTTACCATAGAAGTTTATCATGCCTTAGATGCCTCAACCCTTGCCATAGAGGCATGGTTTCCATCTAAGCATGATGGGGGGAGGTGCCAATTCCTTCCAAAGGAAGAAAATTGCACGAAGCTAACCCCATTATGCCTTTGGCACCAATGGGGTTGGTTTTTCTCCCTATTATAACCTTTAAGCCTATTCTCTCTTCATGACAACTAGTTATTGGGCCTCATTGGGTAATGAGCTAGCCCAAACTTCATTGCATGGGTTGATTAAGCAATTGGATCCAATCCAATGCAAACCTAATCCAAATGTGACCAACCATGGTCAATTTTGGGTCAACCAGCCAAATATGAAGTTTGGCTCCAATAACTATCTTCCATTTCATCAGGCCCATTGGCGCTGATGAAATCTCCCAAATAGATCCGAGTTATCTAATAACTCGATCATAAGGCTTCCCAATCAATACGAGAATTCGAGTACCAAGGTGTGTGACCCTGTAGGTTCCTCTGACATTGGCAGTGCTGACCTAAGGTCACCACAAGCAGTGAGTGGCACCTAGTAGTGCATTGCTGCTACCTAAGTCATCGGAATGGATATCGACATCGACATCCCCATCATCGTAACTAGGTACAAATATATATAGTCCCCCTTTGCCTAACTGATATCCGATTAGACAAGTATGTCATCACTTGTTTTCAACCAATCACATGGTCATGACTAAAACAGGTTGTCACCTGGGTATGGACATACACTTTTAGTCATAGAACCATAGAGTAGCTCCATGCATATCAAGCTTCCCTCAAGAATAGGCAAATCCTCTGTCTGTACATTGACCTTCTCATATGGGTCGAGACATGCTCAAAGACAACCGTTATTACCTCCTGATGATACCAAAATTCATAGTATATTTTGTGTTATTTCATTAGTATTTTTGTGTCATAATTATGTTTCTTTGCTTATTTTTATGCCCTTTTTATCAAATATTGCAGAATCTACTTCTATTTTAGTTTTTGATGATTTTCAGGAAAAAAAAGGCATGATTTTAAGGTGTTTTTGAGTAAAATCAGATACATAGAAGAATTCTCATCATCAAGAAGAGATTATAGAATAAATTTCACGCAAATCGAAGCCATAAACCAAATTGCGGTAGTGCCATAATCAATATTACGATATTGTACTTTCACAGTACTGCCGTAATTTTGAAGCCCTACCGTATTTTGGGTGATTTCCATACAAAAAGTTTTGGGGAAATTACGGCACCGCCGTAACCAATTTTACGGGCTGTAATTGGGTTCGACTTTCACCCGAGAGATTTTCAAAAATTACGGCACTGCCATAATAGATTTCACACTACCGTAATTCTGGTCGAATCCTATATAGAATACTTTAAGGAAAATACGGCATTGTCGTAACCATTTCCACGGCCGTAATTCTATTCTTGGCACGCGATTTTCTTGGTCAAATTGAAGTCTGATTCTTGTGTGATCGATTGTGGATGATCCAGGCCTTTAAATTCCAAGCCATAAGATGCAAAAAGAGAGCCTCCGACGAGGAGAACACGCCGAGGGCGAAAGCCCTAATTTTCATCTTCTATCGAGGGAGAAATCATGTTTTTCACTGCCGCCCTAGGTTTTATCGCCGAGAAGCATACAGTGCATCTCCGGCCGTGAAATTTGAGGGGAAGCTTTGCCTAGACAAGGAGATGATACCCAGAAGTTTCAGAGATAAAGGATTTTGATCAGAGGAGAAATCAATGAAAGAGTGGGCGCCGGCACTGTTCACCGCGAGCCTTTGAGCAAATTACAGCTGTAATTTCTATTACAGCCGTGCTGTAAAGTTTATTACCCCTTCTTTTCGATTTCTGATCAATCTAAACTATGGCTTATTGAATTTCTTCTTCCTTGTTAGCTTAGACATCTTTATGGGACATGGGGGTGAAATCTCATTTATTTCTAATGATTAGATGATTCTAATTTGTCAGAATAGTTTTATTATGATAATTCTACTTATGTGATGATTACCTATAATTCTCCATAGTTTTCTTATTATCACACATTGTTTAGAGTTTTTGCAATATGGACTGAAAGGTGATTTGCTTGAGAACTTGGAACCCTAAAATTGAATTTATGAACTCACCGTAAGAAATTAGGTTAGTTCTTATTTCTTGATTTTAGAAGAATAATTGCCATGATTGATAATTTGAATCTTGGATTGAGTTATTTTGTTAAACGTGAAGATACTACAAGAGATTGAGTATTGGAACGTTGGAGAACCTTAAGTAGAACCTGTGTTGAGACTCGGATGCACAAAAGTGATCCTTGAGATTCCACTTGAGATGATCAACTTAGAAATCAAATGCACGAAAGTGATCCTTTTGTTCTTTGATTGATGATTTACTTATTTTTAGCTTGGGATAGATCTTGTGCGAAAGTGAGGATCGGTCCCTGCATGATTGTCTGCACGAAAGTGAGATAATCCTTTTATGAAGTAAATTATATCTTTAACATGATAAAATTAGTATGACAACCTTTTATTCATATCTAGTCATTAAAATTAAGGCGGATGAAACCCTAGTCCCAATTTCTCTCTGATTTCGTGTTCTTTCTATCATTTCTTCTAGTATAATCGTTTTGTTTAGCTAGTGAGAAAACAATTATTTGGTACTTAACATGTAGGTCTCTGTGGTTCGATATCTTTTTATTACTTCGAGTATCTTTGAGCTTGCGGAATACAACAAGTTTTTGGCGCCGTTGTCGGGGACCTTAGTCTTGTTAATATCAAAATAGTTGTTAGTATTGCTAGACTAAGTTTTATTTGTTTTAGATCAAACTTTGTTTTCTATTTTTGCAGGTTTTGGATTTTCACAAGTTGTGACAGAATTGTGATTTTTGAAATTTTTGAATATGCTTGTGTTTTGTTTTTTGTGTTTTATTCTATATATTTTTACAAAAAAAAAATCATATTCATTGGTGTTGGATAATCTTTCTGTTCTTGATATATTTGAAGATATGTCTTTTAATCACTACTCATGGGTAACTGAAAGAGGTGAGGTATACATGCCACAAGGTAAGTATGAAGATGATTCATTGTGCACTCTTGCAGATAAATTGAAATTACACACTTGTATGCATCCTTCTAGGACATCTTAATCTTCTATTAGATGTGATATTTATGGATGTTTTGATCATTATACTTATGATTGCCAAATTTTAACACCTCCAAATAATGTTTCTGAACCATACTTTGAGGATACTGAGAAATCTAGGTCAAAACCCATGCTTGAAAAATTCATGACAAATCAAATTCAAATCATGACAAATCGAAGTAAGGAAATTGAACATCTTAAAGGGATAATTAGTCAGCTTGCTTCTCAAGTAGGATCTTTAACAGCTCATAAGAAAATTTTAGAAACCCAGAAAACACAACAAGATTGTTTATTTGAGTTTGATTTGGAAACTAAGGAAATTGATTTAGAAAAGTCCCCCTCTGATTTTGCTTGTTTTGAAATTGAGCCTTATGTGAACATTAATGAATGTCACTTTGATTTTGATGATTGTAAAATTGATTCATTTGATAATTTATTTGTGGAAAAATTTGAGAAAATTGATTTTGAAAATTCTGTTTTTGACTCCAGTGATAGTTATGAAACTGATTCTTTTGATGATATATCATTCGTGGTTAAATCTGAGGAAACATATGAGGGGACAGATTTAGAAAAATCTTACTCTGATTTTGTTGGTAATTTTGAGATCGATAAATTATTTGATGAAATGCGTGAAGAACTGGAAAATGATTTGAATATTTCAAAAATTGATCAATCTTACTTTGATGTTTTGCCCATATCTACTGATTTGTTTGAAAAATTATGCTTTATTAAGGAACCTAATGTGAGACACAAAATTTTTTATGATGATCCAATATTTGAATCTTTTGATGAAAGTCCTATTACAATTGAAAATATAATTTTGAAAAAAGGACTAATGATTTTGCTTACTGACAAATATATGAAGATCATTGAATATCATTTGGGTGGAATTAAAAATTTTGATTTTGATTTCTGCATATTTGAGAAAGCCACATCAATTGTGATTTACATGAAATTTTGGATGTTTGGATTAGTGGCAAAACTTTTTGGACAAAGGAAATAAAAAAATTATATGCTATTTACTATGGTACTTATCCACCTGCTTCACTGTGAAATTTGATTTTTGGTCAAGCTATGGACCCAAAAATTAGCGCTTCTTGGGAGGCAACCCAAACACTCTTACTTTGTTTAGTTTCTTTTATTTTAGTTTATTTTTAGAATTAATTTTTCTTCTCTTTTTTACTGGAAAAATCAGAATTTGCACAAAATATGGCACTGCCGTAATCTTTTTCACGGTGCCGTAATTTCGGCTGATTTTTGACCCAATAGTTTTTCATCTTTTACGGCACTGCCGTAAGAAATTTTACTCCCGTAATTTCAAATCCACATTCTGCTTATCTGATTAGGTGTTTTCCCACTAAGATTTTAAGAAACTGGTGCAGGAGTCCCCTTCAAGGGGGAGCGCAAGCGGATAAAACCCCTTTCAAGAGGGGGGCGCAAAACCCTAATACATGCACATAGAACACTTTTGCATGGGCGGAAAT
>JANTFE010001201.1:1306-13514 GCA_027562315.1 Costus pulverulentus | reverse complement strand
GTAACAACCTGAATAATAACCATTGCCTTTATAAACATGAAGTTTATACATGATACTGATACAATCCCAAGGCCTCAAACATTAGCCTTAAGGGCATACCCCAACAACACTGGATTATACCATCTGCAGATTCTTACTTCTTCTACTGCCTCTTATTCCATTGATTTGATTTTATATATGCAACAAACTTTTCATTAATGACTGATTTTTTTTCTATGCAGCATAATTTCTAACACCCACCGGCCGACGATCTCACCTCTAGGATTGTATTCTCTAGTAGGCCACTAGAGATTACTCACTCTATTGTTGGCACCATTACCATCATTGTTAGCAGCTTTTCAGCTAGCCTCTGTTCACCCTCTGCTTCTCAGCTACATCAGCTTTTTCCACCGGCATCCTCTTCAGACCTCTGGTGACATCTTTGATTCTCCATTGAGAGAATTAATTTTATCATTATTATTTTTGAGACTATTTTCAGACTGAGCCTTATGTACCTTAAATTTATAGGTAAAATTTTTGAAAGGCACATACTTGGACCTTGTAGCATTTGCCCGACACTATTTTTGGTCTGAGCCTTATGTATTTTCGGTCAGAGCTTGCTATATAGTTTTGTGAGTATCGTTTGCACACTCTTGTATTCATGATTATTTTGTATGGTTTGCATCTTTGATTAGCTTTTGATATATCACTCATTAAGATTTCTATTCTATGAAGTCTCTTGAATCTATCATGTTTCACTTTTAATTATAATTGTTTGAGTTTCATGCTTCACACCTTATGCATTGATATTGATATTTTCATGTTTAAAAATTTTATGACATGAATCCATGAGATGAGAGATGGGTAGATTTTTGTTATATATCATGATGAATGTTCATGCATGCATGCCTATGAATGGAGATATACCCATTATGTTAAATTTATTTCTTCAATATATATCTACTTGTTGAAATTCTTCATTGATTCATGCATACGGTTTTTGGGTAGGTATGTTGTTTGATGAAGGCAATCCAAGAGTAAAGCATCTTACTTGAATAAAATGAGCACATGAGTGTAATTTTTGAATTGATGTCAATTGATTAACCTAGTTAATGTTTAGTCTATTCTACTATTTGTTAGGAAGGAAGATTTCAAGATCCACAAAAATAGTGAGAGACTCCCCTACTTGGCACTGTGTAAAATTGACAGTGGTACCAAAGGACATGGGTTGAAGTCTGTAGAAAAATAATAAGAGAAAGAGAAAAAGCATGACTCCTCTACTTGGCACTATGTAAAATTGATAGTGGTACCGAAGATAAGAGTTGAAGTCCAAATAAGAAGTGTGTATCTATGGGGTTACATGCCATCAAAAAGACATAAAAAAAAGAGAGAGAAAAGAAAAAAATTTGTGTGGGAAAAGATTTTGGATATCCTATTCCTGTAAACAAAGGTAAGATAGATTTAAATTAAAAATTTGGTGAAATTATGAGACTGAGATTCTATTTATTCTGCGAGTTACGAAGTTTTATTCGATCAAAGCTGTGAATCTTAAAGACTAAATTCAAAGGATGATGTATTTATCTGAAATTTTTTGCAAAAAGTTAGTGAAAATTTTCATGAGTGATTATATTTTAGAAATTTATTTTTCATCAAAAGACATATTTTCCTTAGTAGAGTTCTTTATTCTATCTATTTGTTTGAAGACAAGCAAAGTTTGAGCCTTATGTGTTTGATGACACCGAAATTTATAGTAAATTTCATGCCATTTTATATATCTTTTTGTGTCATATTTATGAACTTTTGCTTGTTTTTAAGCATTATTTGTTCAATATCACGGAATCTACATAATTTATTGTTTTTCATGAATTTCAGGTAAAAAGTGCTATATTTTGATGGATTTTGAAGGATTCGAGCACAACAATGGATTCCAGACATCAAAATGAAGTCACACGTCAAATTTCAGGAGAATTAGAGCTTCATAGCAAATTACGGCACCCCCGTAATGGATTTTATGGTATCGTAATTCCACCATAGAATTACGGTACGGCCGTAATCCCTGAGAGGTGCCATAATTTGGGAAGATTTTGACCAGAGTTTTCATTGCGATTATGGCATTGCCGTAAATAAGATCACGCTACCGTAATTGCAGATGATTTTCCACCCGAGAGATTTTCAGAATTACGACACTGCCGTAATGATCTTTACGGGCCGTATTTTGGTCTAGAAACATACAGAAGAAATTACGGCACCGGTGTAACAATTTTTATGGGCCGTAATCGTGGTGCAGAATTCACAGAGCAGAAATTACGGAAATTATGGCACTGCCGTAATTTCTTTTACGGCCGTAATTTCATTTCAAAAACGCGAATTTTACGTGTCCGAATCTTACGCGGACCATAACTTTTGATTCAGACCTTCAAATTGAGATCTGAAAGATGTTGTAGACTCGTATTTAAGAGGTGAAGACACATGAAGTGAGAGGAGGAATGTTTATTTAGTATTGATGGAGCAATCAATAGAGAGGCGGTTAGGGTTTGGCCTCATGCCGAGAGGCATTGAGGGCACCTCTCACCGTGATTTTTACACAGACGCTTCGTTTGGAGGTAGAGAGGACACACCAAAAGTTTCAAGGAGAAAGGAGCCTGGATGGAGGAGAAATCAACAAAACACCAGTCGCTGCTGTTGTTCATCATAGATATGGCTGTACCATAAACTGTTTTCTCTCTCTGTTTTGATTTCCTTTGCCATGAATTATTGTAATCTTCATTCCATGCAAGCTTAAACATCTTTGGGAAATGGGGTGTAATCCCTTTGGATTTTAATGATTAGATAACTCTTATTTTCGTCATAATAGTTTTATTATGATAATTCTACTTATGTGATTGTTTGTCTTTGATTCTCCATAGATTGATGTAATTATTCATGTTTTAAAGTTCTCACAATAAAGACCGAAAGGTGACTTGCTTGAAAACTTGGAACCCTAGAATTACATGCTAGGAACTCTCTTAGGTTAGTTCTTAATTATTTGATTTTAGTGATCTTATTGTCATGATGATAATTTGAATCTAGGGTAGAGTCGAGTTGTCAAACGTTGAGATCTTGCACGAAAGTGAGGATCGGAACGTTGGAGAACCATAAGTAGAACCTGTGTTGAGACTCGGATGCACGAAAGTGATCCTTGAGATTCTACTTGAGACAATCAACTTAGTATTCGGATGCACGAAAGTGATCTCGAGTTCTTTGATTGATGATTTACTTATCTTTAGCGTTGGGATAGATCTTGCGCGAAACCGAGGATTGGTCCCTGCATGATTGTCTGCATAAATGTGAGATGATCCCTTTATGAAGTAAATTAAGTCTTTATCATGATAAAATTAGTTTGACGACCTTTTCTTAATATCTAGTCATTGAAATTAAAGTGAATGAAACCCTAGTCCCAGTTTATCTCTCTGATTATCTCTGCGTTCTTTTTATTGTTCACTTGCATTATAATCGATTGCTTAGCTAGTGAGAATACAACTATTTGTTACTTAACATAGGTCTCTGTGGGATCGATATTTTTCTTTATTACTTCGAATATCCGTGCACTTGCGGACACTACAAGTTTAGGGACAACAAGTTTTTTGAGCCGTGTCAGGGAGTGACAATAGCCCTGTGCGGCAACACTTAAGTTTTGGCCGTGACACCTTAAATAAGTCTACCACTTGTATTTATAAGTGTGTCCTTTCAGATCACAACTAGTTTTTGGCGCCGTTGCTGGGGATTAGTCCAAGGTACACGCCAAACAACTTGGGATCACATCACGCATCTTGCTTGGAGAAGCCACTATGGCATTGGCCGAACCATGGGGTGTGCTTCTAGGGTTTCCCTAAAGGTACTTCTAGGGTTTGAGAGCTAAACCATGGTGTGGTGGACCTTGGAGCCTGATGTTGGGGGGAAGCATGGAGTAAAACTACTGGTGCAGAACTTAATTATTTGTTTTTTTATTTTCTTTTAGAAATTCATGCAAAGTAAAAATTAAAAAAATAGCTAGAATTCCAGGGCAATAAAGATAATCAGTTACGAGAAGTAACTATGCCTTGGAGAAAAATCCATACATCAAAAATTCGAACCGATTAAACTGATATGTAGAGCAAAACAAGTTGTTTTCAATCGTATAAAGATCAGAGCATGAAGAACTATCGGGAATGTATTGCATCTATAACAAAATAGCTAATCAGATCGGTAAATAAGACATTGCAAAAATTTATCAGATTACAGCTTTTGCAATGCCTCCTAGGTTGAACCATTCATTCTTTCATGTATCCAACTAATCCTAGTGGTAGAACATAATGTGTGCAACATAATCCGACCAAAGATTAAGATATTTGTTGCACCAATTGCTCAAATACCTGCACAAAACATACTAATCAGATTAGTTGAAAAAACAAATGCAGGATTTAATCATTTATCAAAAGTTGCAGGGTCATGTAGGCCGCTATGCTCAATCTAAATCTTCCCCAACTGGTCCAAATGATAGAACAACATTTGTACTTCATATCTGTGCCGAATGTCAAGATTGTTGTTGTGCCAAATTCTTAAAATCGCTGCAAGAAATAGCTTAATTAGGTTACCAATGCAGGAAAATTGATACATGAAACTAAAATAGGTCTGGAATAGGGGAGGTCGCGCATCTGGAGCAAGGTTCGTCGCCGGTCGGCCGGTGATGGACCAAACTCAAAACTGCTACAACTAGGGGTTGCTTTGATGACGGCAAGGAGGTGGCCGGAGTTTGCTGATGGAAGGTGGGCTGTCGGAGGAGGACGACGTCGAATGGCGAATCTAGGGCGGAGAGGGGGAGGGAACGGGGGATGTTGGTCGGAGTTTCGATTTCGGCAATCGGTGAGGTGGATGGGCAGATGCCGGCAGCTGAAGCTTCTTCAGGGGAAGGACGAGTGGTGGCCGAAGTCTCGTGGAGATCCGGCCAGTGGATCGTCGTACGCGAACTCATAAAGTTTTGAAAATCTGGGTTTGATTCCAAGCATAACAGAGGAGAAGTTTAGAGGAGGGAGAAGGTGGTAGAGAAGAGAGGAAGAGGGAGGGGCTCGGCCCCATAAGGAGGAGAGGGGAAAGGTAGGTGACACAAGCACCTCAGAGAAGAAGAAGAAAAGAGACATCCGATTCTACCGGTAAGGAAACCATTTCCAAATTCATTCAAATCTGTTCGATTACAATGTTACGTGAGAGACATATATAATGTGAAGCTTGGAGACGTTGCTGCCGAACGTTGAGGTTTCCTTGCTGGGCGAATGAACGTGGCTGTAAGGAGACGTTGTTATTTCCTTTCGTAGGTTATTTCCATCTCTTGAGCGCTAGCATGAAGCTGAGCGTTGGATGAGATCTGGTGCTGATTTGGAGTGGGCACAAATGCATGTTCTAATTTGTGCATTGCAGCAACTTTTTTTCTTTGCTTAGCTTGAGTTTCTTCAAGGTGTTGTGGCAGTTATTTTTCATTTATTGGGCTAGCTTTAGTAGTGAGCTAGCTAGCTTATTTGCAAGCCATCGAGCTTTTGTCTACGGCAACCTTAGGCTCCACTTGTACCTTCGTCGCCGGTGGTCTCTGCCTCCATCATTTCTCCCTGGGTGAAAAAGAATTGTTATTACGCTTGTGAAGAAGTTATAGTGGGGCGAGAGTCACTTGTCTTTCATGGATCTGAATCTTCAAAATGTTGTCAGCATCACAGCATCTTGTCTTGTTGTTCCTTGTCCACGGTACAAGCTGCATATCAAGGGTACCTGCATTGAATTCCCTTTCTCGACCATATTCATTAGTAGAATTGTCATAGAAAATCACAGGACTTTGAAAAGAACAAGGAATGATGTAATCTATATACTCAATTTCAATAAGAGCAGAGTGCAAAGCATGTTTGAGTTAATTATGTTTTGTTGACACTAATGGAGGCTTAAGGGTGTGGGTAGAAGGACCTAAAAGACAAGATTCAAGGATCATAGGGTCCTGGAAGAGATTTTCTAAGTCTAGGGGTTGACCTAAAGGTTGAGGATTAGGATCCAGGTCAAGCTCAAAAGGCTCCAACTTAGGTTCAAAATGGGGTTCAAGAAGATCTATGGGTTTGGGTTTAAGTTGAGAACCTGTGGGTATGGGCCCAAAAATTGAAGGTAAAGGTATTGGCCCTAAAATTGAAGGTGAAGGCATTGGTTCTACTTGATGGTTTGGCTCTTCATGACTTGCTTCTTCATATTCAGTGGTTTCATCAAGATAGGGTTTAGGCTCTAAAGTAGGCTCTAAGGTTTGCTTGAGCTCTAAAGGGGTTGAACTCTTATCTTCTCTTTGCAAGGACTTCTCCATAAGTCTCTTTATCTATTGCTTAATCTCTTCAATTTGTTCATGTATCTCCTTACAAAGGCTATGTGTTGACTTTTCATCTTTAGGGTAGACAATGTGTTCCAAACCTTTATGAATAAAAATATAACACCAAGGTTTGCTAAAATAATATCCTTGAAAATCATGCATTAATTCTTTGCCTAACAAAATGTCAAAGCCTTCTAAACCCATTACATCACACCAAATTTTGGTTTCGATATTGTGTAACTGTATGGGAAATAAGCATTGAAAATCAACTACAGATATAGTCAAATCATCCCAAGTTATCATGTAAGGGTTAACATGTTTCTCTATGGTGAGGCCAAATCGTTCAAGTGCATAAATAGATATAACATTAAACTTCACAGAATGATCAATAATAGTTTTACTATGATAGCCATTGCACAAGGTGTAAGTTGTGAAGCAACTAGGCCTATGAGTGATTATTTTATAACCCCTTTCAATTATAAGTTCTCTTTTAGCAATTAAATCCCTTCGATAAAAGTGATGCACCATGATATGTTATGAGTAATTTAGGTGCAACTAGGGTGTAAGCAAGATTTTGTTTTTTTTAATAAATAATGCAAACTAAAACATAAGAACAACTAAACATGAAAGCATGTAATATTTTTTTTTAATTGCAAGTAAGTAGCAAATACTTAACTAACATGCAAAAAAACAATGAAAGCATCAAAAAATAAAACAAACAATTAATTAATTTTTTTTTATGCAAAGAGTGAAACAAGGATCGTGTGGGCAGACAAGAGTTGCCCACAAACTTCCTCTGATACCAAACTAATGTAGGGGGGAAGCGTGGAGTAAAACTACTGATGCAAAACTTAAATATTTATTTTTTTATTTTCTTTTAGAAATTCATGCAAAGTAAAAATTCAGAAAATAGCTAGAATTCTAGGGCAATAAAGATAATCAGTTACGAGAAGTTACTATGTCTTGGAGAAAAATCTATACTTCAAAAATTCGAACCGATTAAACTGAGATGTAGAGCAAAACAAGTTGTCTTCAATCGTATAAAGATTAGAGCATGAAGCACTATCGGGGATGTATTGCATCTATAGCAAAATAGCTAATCAGATCGGTAAATAACACAGTACAAAAATTTATCAGATTACAGCTTTTGCAATGCCTCCTAGGTTGAACCATTCATTCTTTCATGGATCCAACTAATCCTAGCGGTAGAACATAATGTGTGGAACATAATCCGACCAAAGTTTAAGATATTTGTTGCACCAATTGCTCAAAGTACCTGCACAAAACATACTAATCAGATTAGTTGAGAAAACAAATGCAGGATTTAATCATTTATCAAAAGTTGCAGTGTCATGTAGGCTGCTATGCTCAATCTAAATCTTCCCCAACTGGTCCAAATGATAGAATAACATTTGTACTTCAAATCTGTGCCGAATGTCAAGATTGTTGTTGCGCCAAATTCTTAAAATCCCTGCAAGAAATAGCTTAATCAGACAAGCAATGCAGGAAAACTGAATTAGGAAACTAAAATAGGTCTGGAACAGGGGAGGTCGCGTGTCTGGAGCAGTGTTCGTCGCCGGTCGGCCGGTGATGGACCAAACTCAAAACTGCTAAAACTGGGAGTTGCTTTGATGACGGCAAGGAGGTGGCCAGAGTTTGGTGAAGGAAGGTGGGCTGTCGGAGAAGGACGATGTCGAATGGCGGATCTAGGGCGGAGAGGGGGTGAGAACAAGGGATGTTGGTCGGAGTTTTGATTCTGGCAATCGGTGAGGTGGATGGGCAGATGCCAGTGGCTGAAGCTTCATTAGGGGAAGGACGTGTGGTGGCCGAAGTCTCATGGAGATCCGGCCGGTGGATCATTGGAGGTGAACTCAGAAAGTTTCAAAAATCTAGGTTTGAATGCAGGCGTAATAGAGGAGAAGTTTAGAGGAGGGAGAAGGTGGTAGAGAAGAGAGGAAGAAGGAGGGGCTCGGCCCTAGAAGGAGGAGAGGGGAAAGGTAGGTGACACAAGCACCTTAGAGAAGAAGAAGAAAGGAGACATCTGATTCTATCGGTAAGAAAACCATTTCCAAATTCATTCAAATCTATTCGATTACAATGTTGCGAGAGAGACATATATAATGTGAAGCTTGGAGACGTTGGTGCCGAACATTGAGGTTTCCTTGCTGGGCGAATAATGTGGGTGTAAGGAGACGTTGCTATTTCCTTTCGTAGGTTGTTTCCATCTCTTGAGCGCAAGCATGAAGATGAGCGTTGGATGAGATCTGGTGCGGATTTGGAGTGGGCGCAAATGCAAGTTCTGATTTGTGCATTGCAGCAACTTCTTTTCTTTGTCGAGCTTGAATTTCTTCAAGGTGTTGAGGTAGTTATTTTTCATTTATTGGGCTAGCTTTAGCAGTGAGCTAGCTAGCTTATTTGCGAGGCATCGAGCTTTTGTCTATGGCAAGCTTAAGCTCCACTTGTACCTTCGTGGCCGGTGGTCTCTGCCTCCATCAAAGCCAACCTTGAAGATCAGGATAGAGGGCGGCTAGGTTTGGTCTAGTCTTGGGGGCTTGTTTTCCTAGGTCGAGCATTGAACACAACTTTGGCATGTGTTGGTTCAATGTGTTGATTAGGCTATGACCACGTTATCCTTTAACTGCTTTCCTTATATGCTAAAGCATGCCTGTGTTGTTTTATGTTTATGTTATCACTATAGGACTGCATGCCTATAATGTTAGAGATAAGATAAAACTAAGAGGATGGGACCTCAAAAACCCTCAATCAAAAATATCAAGTCTAGTGTTGGTGTGTAAGCCCTGAGACCTAGTATTGGTCTCTCTCTCTCTCTCTCTCTATATATATATATATATATATATATATATATATATATCATGCTGGCATTGTCATTATCAGTGTTTGTCTACATCTGCGATTATGTTCTTACATGATAATGTCCTTGGAGACAAATTGGATCTATGCTCAAATGGTTGTCCCCAGTCGATGTACCTGAGTGGATATGGGTAGCTCTGGTACTTGTGAGACCGGTATATGGGCTGGTTAGGCACGAGGTGCTAATGCAGACATATGGGTATATCAGTAGTGGATATACTAGACCGACCCGCCGTGATGCTATGACTTTGTGTCATATGTTATCCTCACAAGTGATAGAAGATGCATTGATCCCTTGACTTGAGGTCATTGACTATCTATATGGTTAGGGACATGCTTTGATATAACCTAACACCTCGCCATAGTTGGGAGGTGTTGTATTCTGCAAGTGCACGGATACTCGAAGTAATAAAATGATATCGAACCACAGACACCTATGTGTTAAGTACCAAATAATTGTTTTCTCACTAGCTAAGCAAATTGATTATATTGGAAGTAAATGATAGAAAGAACACGAAATCAGAGAGAAATTGAGACTAGGGTTTCATCCGCCTTAATTTCAAAGACCATATATGAATAAAAGGTTGTCAGACTAATTTTATCATGATAAAGATATAATTTACTTCATAAAAGGATTATCTCACTTTCGTGCAGACAATCATGCAGGGACCGATCCTTGCTTTCGCGCAAGATCTATCCCAAGCTGAAAATAAGTAAATCATCAATCAAAGAACTTAAGGATCACTTTCGTGCATCCGAATTCTAAGTTGATCATCTCAAGTGGAATCTCCAGGATCACTTTCGTGCATCCGAGTCTCAACACAGGTTCTACTTAAGGTTCTCCAACGTTCCAATACTCAATCTCTTGCAGTATCTTCACGTTTAACAAAATAACTCAATCCTAGAATCAAATTATCAATCATGGTAATTATTCTTCTAAAATCAAGAAATAAGAACTAACCTAATTTCTTGTGGTGAGTTCCTAAATTCAATTTTAGGGTTCCAAGTTATCAAGCAAATGTTGGGAAACCCCGGGGACATTTTACAAATTTTCAGAGATGCAAACACATTGTGCAACGGAAGAATACCCGCGAAACAGGCCAATCCCAAAAACCCAGTGAAGATCGCATGCGAAAAAGTCGACACGATGAGATAGAAAGTACCTTGATTTAGGTGAGGCCGATGTCGTAGTAGGCGTCCAAGCGTGCGCCCTCTGTAGTCTCACACACATGGATGCCTCGAGCTCTCTTCTTCCACGCCCGGTGCTAGCCTCGAGAAGAAGATCCAAGCCTTGTGCTTATTCTTCTAGCCTTGCACCACCTCCAAGGTGTATGCGCCAAGAGGAAGATGAGGAGAAGGAAGTCGCCAAACACCACCAAGTTCCTCACGCCAAGAGGAAGGCAAGAAGGTGTGTTGCGGCTAGGGTTGGATGAAAGAATTGCGCCACTAGCCTCCTGTTCTCACCCTCAAGAACTCGCCCTCAATTTTGATCACACCTCAAGGAGAGATTAGTATCATGAGGGGAGGCGTCTATGGCTCTATTTAGAGAGCAAGAGGCGGTTGAGTTTTTGGCCACAATTCAATGTGAGTGGGCAGCTAGGAGAGGATTTAGGAGTTTAATTATTTTAGGAATTAACCAAGTCCTAATCCAATTAGGACTCTAATTAATTGTTTAAATAATTAAATCCTAATATAATTAGGATTCTAATTAATCATGATCAGTCCTAATCCAATTAGGACTCAAGTGGGCGACTTGATCAAGGTTCAAATTAAATTTTGAATCAAGTCTTAATCCAATTAGGACTCTAATTGTTTATTTTATTAATTAAATCCTAATCCAATTAGGACTCTAATTAATTCAAATAAATCAGCCCATTTAATCCCACAAAAATAGGACTCTAATTAATTAATTAATTAGCCCATATTTTATCATGATTAATTAAACTCACATGAGGTATAGGCGCTAACCCTTGTCTAACTAGGGTTAAGCATGCGCCATCTCTTTTCTTCTCCTTAAGCCCATTAAGCCCAACTTTTCAATGGGCCGAGCCCAATGTCCATTATTCATGTTAACCAAGCCCATGGATCCAATCCAATTTAACCCTAGGTCAAATTGGGCTAACCATGGTTAATATGCCGTAAATGGAAGTTGGCTCCAACAAATCTCTTCCATCTCATCAGGCCCATTGGCGCTGATGAAATCTCCAGAATAGATCCGAGTTATCCAATAACTCGATCAGAAGGCTTCTCAATCAAAACGAGAACTCGAGTATCAAGGTGTGAGACCCTGTAGGTTCCTCTGACGTTGGTAGTGCTGACCCATGGTCACCACAAGTAGTGAGTGGCACCTAGCAGTGCATCGCTGCTACCCAAGTCATCGGAATGGATATCGACATCGACATCCCCATCATCGCAACCAGGTACAGATGCATTATAGTCTCTTTGCCGAACTGATATCCGATTGGCCAAGTGTGTCACCACTTATTTCTTTCCAATCTCATGGCTATGACTAAATCAGGTCTAACCTAGGTATGGCCATACACTTTCAGTCATAGAACCATAGAGGAGCTCCATGGATATCATGCTTCCCTTAGGAAGGGGCAAATCCTATGTTTGTGTATTGACCTTCACATATGGGTCGTGACATGCCCAATGACAACCGTTATTACCTCCCAACTACGGCAAGGTGTTAGGTTGTATCAAAGCATTTCCCTAACCACATAGAATGGCCAATGACCTCAAGTCAAGGGATCAATGCATCTCCTATCACTTGTGAGGATAACTCGTGACACCAAGTCATTGCCTCACAGCGGGTCGGTCCAGTATATCTACCACTGATATACCTATATGCTTATGTTAGCACCTCGTGCCTAACCAGCCCATATACCAGTCTTACAAGTACCATGTAGGAACCCTTTCTTGAGGGGGGCGAAATAAACCCTATTATGCGCATCTAGAATTTTGGCATAGCGGAAACTAGGGTTTCAAGAATCGCATGTATGATATATG